>JAOTOM010004995.1:617500-687491 GCA_034440615.1 Ashinkailepas kermadecensis
ACGTCGCGGGGCCTCGTGTCGACGGGGTCGTCGGCGCGGCGCCGCCTGCCTCCGACGCCGTGGCGACTCTCTTGGTCGCCAGACGGCTCGCTGGATTTCCTGGCGGGTGCGTCGGGCCCCGGCGGCGTGGGGCGGCCCACCGGTCACACTGACCGGTCTTCGGCCGCCTCGTCGGGGTCCCGGCTCGGGGGCGGGGGCTCGGAGGGGGCGCGCTGGGCGCGGCCGGGGCCCGCCGGACTACTCGCCGCCCCGGACTCGGCTCCCGGGCGGCTGGAGGAGCCGCGGCGGATCGGGCGGCGTCCCGGTGAGGAGGTCCGCCAAGTGCCGCCCGGCCGCCGCGGCGAGGACCTGTTGGAGCTGGCCGGCCCGGGCCCGACCCCGGGGCGGCCGTGGATGGAGCCGCGGTTGGGCGGGCGGCTAGCGGAGGAGGGGACGACGCCGGAGGTGCCGCCCGCCCGCCGCGGCATGGACATCAGTGGGCGCGTGCGGCGGTGGCTCGGTGGTGTGGTGGCCGGGCCGCGGCGTGGCGGCCCGGCCGGTGGTGGTGCGGTGGTGACTCCCGCGCCGCGTGCCTGCGGGCCCGGGCCTACGGGGGGCGGGGCCGGCGCCGTCTCCTCCTCCACTAGTGGGGAGGGGAGCGTCCGGTCGCGGGTGCCCACACCTCCTGTGAGTGTGTGGGGGCCCCAGCCGCCCTCGGTGGGCCGCTCGTCGGCGTCTCCCGCTGCCGCTTCGCCCGACCTCTCGGGTTTCCCCCCGCTGGGGGCTGCGGCTGGGCCCGTTGCCGCGGCCGGTTGCCCTGCCGCCCGTAGGCGGTGGGATCCGGTCCGCGACGGGGGGACCTGGCACCGCCGTGACCTTCGCCCCGCCCCCTCTCCCGTGCTGCCTGGCCGGCGTGCCGTGGGGCGCCCCCTGTCCAGACGGGCGGGGAGCGTTCCCCTGCTGGCGTCCGGCGCGGCGGTGGGCGGGGCGTTGGCTGCTGGTGGGGGCCGGGTCTCCCCTGCGGCGGGCCCCCGCGGCCCCCCGTCGTCTAGCTCTGGGGGATCCTCGAATCCCTACATCCCCCTTGCGGCCCGCGTCCCCCGTCCCCTCCCTGCCTGTCGCGGGCCCGTGTCGTCGTCCGTCGGCCGGGCGGTGCGTGGCCGTTGCGGCCATCTGCCGGCCGGTGGTGGCGCTGGGGCTGCGGGCCGTCTCTGGCGGACCGCGCCCCGTGGTGCCGCGGCCGGCCGGTGCTCGTGGCGGCGTGCCGGCTGCGGTCGGTCCGGCCGACTCCTTGTCCCCTCCCCGGCGGGCGGTGCCGGCGTCCGACCCTAGCTCGGGGTCGCCCGGCGCTGTCCCGTCTCCGACTCCTCGCCGACCTTCCCCGGGGTCAACCCCGCCGGGGAGCCGCGGGCCCGTGACGTCTGGTTCGTCCGGGCCCCGGTCCCCGCGTGGGCCTCCGCCGGCGCCGCTTGGCCGTGGCCGCGGCGGTGGTCGTGGCCGTGGCCGAGGCCGTGGTCGTGGCCGGGGTCGTGGCCGCGGCCGAGGGGCGGCTGCGGGTGGGGCGGCTGCTCCGCCCCGCCCTGCCCCGGGGACACCTGACACCCCCCGGGCGGTGACCCCTGCTCCGGCTGAGAGGCGCTTGTCGCCTCTCCAGCAGGAGCTCCTGGAGCGCCTCCAGGACCTGCTCGATCGCAGGGCCTGTTGGACGGAGGTCGAGCCGGTCCTGGAGGAGCTTTGCCATCGAGCGGAGGAGCTCAACGCCGAGCACCATCTCAGGCGTGCGGCCGGCCGGACGGGCGGCGGTCGCAACGGTGCTGGTGCGCCGGGCACTGCCGCCCGGGCGCCCGGCCGCAGACCTCCTCCCTCTCGCCTCCCTCTCATATATATGTGTGTGTATGTATATATATATGTGTATGTATATATACATATATATATATATATATATATATATATATATATATATATATATATATATATATATATAAATAGTTATATATATATATAAATATATATATGTATAATTCCCTTATTTTAATAGACGCATATAAATATGTTTTGACATCAATAATACTTATTTATAGTTATTGTCATTGGTTTGTGGTACATAACTTCTGTACCACTCATTCTTTACTCACTGACAGCTGACAAGTTGGCAATTGTAATTCTAAGCATGAGTAATTATGCTGTTTTTACTCTCTACTTTGTGTCCTGACATACTATTCACGAAGATACATGCTTTATATCATTTGTTCATAACTTGCATTTGAGTCAGAAGGCTCAACTGACTCATTATGATTTTAATGATTGATACATGATTTGACTAATTTTTTAAACAAAGATGTGATTCAACTCACAGCTCAACATATATTTTGGGGAAAACAATTGATTGAACTCATGACTCATCCAAAACCAATTGATTAATTAGTTCATTCTTGATTCAACTTGAGTCGAGCACAAGCCTGGTAGCATGCAACCTAATTTACCTCTGAAGTTCTTTTTGGAGATGGGTACATGTTTTTTACTCATTTTATTATTTGTCTTGCATTATGAAGAATGCTGGCCCCCCTACCTACCTACCTACCTAGGGGAAGCTGGGGGTATACGGACATGTTCTGTGTCCCAAACACCTACCTTTGGATGTCTCCCATGTCATGTTCAGGGTGTAACTAACAAAAAGATGGTATTTGTAAATAATGGACCTTTCTCTACCAAAATACAAAGGTCCGATCACATAGTTCTACAAATTGTTTGTGCACAGAGCTAGCAAAAACAGCTGGCACCATTTATGGATTCCAAGAGCAATTGGCTTTAGAATGCCATAGGGAAGTGACCTCAAATATTGTTTTCCCTCTGATGTCTGATATGGTGTCATCCATTTTCACAGGAAATGGGTACTTTTCAGTTTGTGACAGACTATTGCACCAACAACATAACCTAAGTCAATCTAAGCTTGTGTTCAACATCCTTTCTTCTGCTTTATTTATGGATTATCAAGTAGGTATAGATGCATAGGTTAGATGCATAGAAGCTCCTAGTTTTTTTTAGTAACCCATTTGTTTTTGTTGGTGTTTTCTGAGGTGATTTTCATAAATTTTATATTCATTGTTGCAAAATGAGAAACAATTCCAGATATAATCCCTTCAAGTTGAAGTACTTTGCTCCCAAGAAGCAGTCATATTTCACCCACAACAACATCAAAATTATTCAAGTAGCATACAAAACATGGGAGAAATAATTTGCATTGCAGGTACATGCTTCCCACTCCCTTCAACAAGGCGTGGGAAAAGTGTATGAGTGAAAGGAACTTTGGATTGGGAAATATATGATGAAGAAAATGCAAAATTACCAAAACAAAACCTAACCTAACCTATTTATGCCAAATAATCTAACATCTGATGTTGGGTCACCTAATACCACTATGTCACATGAGTCTGCATGTTGCTAAGTTGCTAGTTAAGCTATGAACAAGTACAATCCATTTGCTTCTTATTTGCTCCCACGTGCTTTTATATAATAATATTGTACCAAAAATTTGTTCAAGGTACTTCTGTGTATTGACCCGAAATATTGTAAGAACATGTATTTCATCATGTGATGAAGAGAAGGTCACAACTGAGTTTCTTTCCTATTGCATGCTTTCAAGTTATCAAGTACAATAACAAGAAAAGTGTTCTTTGAGAGCAAGTTTGCATTGTTTGGGTCCAATGGGGGAAAAAAAACTTACACAATGTTTCAATGTCATGGATGTTAATATGATTAAAATGACACGCCTTGCAAATGTTTGCTTTTTTGTTTTGTATCTCAAAACAAACCGAAGCATAGCCACGGCCAGGGGCGTCGATTTGTATCCTTTTGCGGGGGCCATGCCCCCCCAATGCTGATCTTGCCCCCCCCCAATGTTGATTTGGGCCCCCCAATAACCCATGCTATTTTTATGCTGATAAAAAGCTAAAGGAAAAAAAAGAAGAAAAACACTGTTAGGTACATAGAAAACTTAGTTGATGTTAAACAGCACAGTTTGTCCTGAAAAAGAACAGATTTGGATTAGATAGTGGACTGAGTATCCAACTTATATTACACAATTCAAAATTATGTGCAAAAAAAACAAAATAGCTAGATTTCCCTCCACTGTGCAAGGAAAACTTACGACATAAAATGTTAAGATTTGCTGATGATGCATTTTAAACCAGATTGTCTCTTTTTATGTTAAGCCACAAAACAACAATTGGATTGTCACACTGATGTTTGTACACACCACCAATGGAAAAACCACACACATATGAGCTTAAACAGGAAAAAATACATTCTTAATTTCCAGTCATTGTCAAACTTGCATTGTCCAGTGAACAGCAATGACAATCATCCTTGAGATTTTGGATATGCAAACTATAATTATCTTCAGCAGCCCACCTATCACACCATCAGCTTGATATTTACCTAGGTACCTACCTAAATGCCCAATGACAATGCATGCATTCAATATTGATATGGGGAAAACGAGAGCCATGTGTGGGCAAATCTGCCAGCTTATGATACCATGACAGAGAAAAGTCAGCAAGAAGCTGCATGGGCACTGCAATATAATTGGTATTCCTAAAAGAATAAAAAGAAAGCTATGGCTCACATGACTTTTAAGCAAACCTTAGTCATCCACGACCAATGCTATACAAGACAAATAGCCTTGACAAGCCCAATGTCTCGTACGCCGCAAAAACACCATTATTAAACGCCGCAAAAATACCATTATTTTAAAAGGTACACCAAAGTCGCTTTCAAACCTTGATGACGTCACAGGTTTTTATTCGTATATTGCAGAAATTGGTAGCATCAGGCAAGTTTCAATTTAACTGCATGGGGGAGTGACCTGTTCAGGCGTACCGGACCACAGAGGTCATTTGCGCCACCTTTGAAGCGAGTACGTTACATGTCTGACTATAAAAGCGGGTGTTTGCGATCAAGGCGCAGGCATATGGACGTTTACGTAAAGGGCATTTTACGTTATAGTTTGTGTGATATTTTAGGCGCTGAAGGCGGGGCTAGGATGGGGACATGCCCCTAATTTTTAGGGGGGGGGGCGTCGATTTGTCTCCTTTGGGGGGGCCGGGGCCCCCACTGTGGCGCTCCCCCCCCCCTCTCCCCCCCCCCCATATGCTATTTTTATGCTCATAAAAAGTTGAAGAAAAAGAAGAAAAGAAGAAAAACACCATGCTAGGTACATAGAAAATGTAGTTGATGTTAACCAGCACATTTTGTAATAAAAAAAACAGATTTGGGTTAGATAGTGGACTGACTCTCCACCTTTTGCTACAAAATTCAAAATGGTGTGTACAAAAACCAATTGCCATTGTCAAACTTGCATACAATCCAGTCCCGTGAACAACAATCAGTTATCATTGAGAGTGTGGATATACAAACTATAATTAACCTCAACAGCCCACTCATCACACCATCAGTTTGATATTTGCCTGGTACCTAGGCACCTAGGTACATGCTGCAGAAAGACTTAGAAGAGCTGGTGAAGTGGTCCAAAAATGGCAGATGAAATTAAATTTTGATCAGTGCAAAATCATGCATGTATGCAGGGGCGTCGATTTGTATCCTTTTGTGGGGCCCCACCAATGTTGATCTTGCCCCCCCCCCCCCCAATGTTGATTTGGGCCCCCCAATAACCTATGCTATTTTATGCTGATAAGAAAGCCAAAGGGAAAAAAAGAAAAACACCATGCTAAGTAGAAACATTGATGTTAACCAACACATTTTGTACTGAATAGAAACAGATTTGGATTAGATAGTGGACTGACTCTCCACCTTTTGCTGAAAAATTTAAAATTGTGTGCAAAAACAAACAAAATAGCTGGAATTCCCACCACTGTGGAAGTACAGCTTACATCTTTCTGGGTTGGTTGGTTGGTTATTTGGGTTTACTGGCGCATTGACTGCGTTGGTCATACAGCGCCCATACAACTTTTCTTGTTCCCACCTTAAAGCACAATAATACCCAAAAGCTTCCGAAAAAAAATTACAACCATGTTCACAAAAAAATATAATTTTGTATTCAAAATCAGCTTAGGTTAGGTTAGGCTCGGTTAGGTTTCTTTTTTAAGGTTGAGAATTTTCAGAAAATAAATTAAGTGAAATTTTAATTTAGTTTAATTTTTGTTCTCAAAAGATAGGTTAGGATAGGCTAGGTTAGGTTTTGTTGCATGAAAAAAAAAAATGTTTATGCGATGTTACCGAACTCAAAAGCCTTTTTGGCATTATTTTGCTCACAACCTGGAAAGTAAGCACAAAAAATAAGTGGGTCCAATCATCTTAGTCACCTTCATAAACATGGTATTTTGCATATTTTTATTTGTTTTAAAGAAAAAAAAACACCTTAGACTGCAAGGTTAACAAATAATTTGCAATTTTGGGGGGAAACGTTTTTGGAATTTTTAAAAAAGTTTTCCAACTTGAAAAGCCTAGCTTAACCTAGCCTTAACCGAACCTAACCCATTTGCTTGCTATATGGAGGCAAATGTGCGTAAAAACTTGTCTTGTTACCACCTTAAAGCACAATAATACCGATTTAGCTAGGTTAGGCTAGTTTAGTTGTTTACCTTGGAAAAATTGTTCAATCATTTTCAAAAATAAAATAAAATTGGAAATTTTCCTTCAAAAGCAGCTGACATTAGGTTCGGGTAAGTTGGGTTCGGTTGTTCAATTTAGAAAATGTTCAGAATATATATTACTTAATTTTTGTTTCTTTTTTTTTCTCCAAAGCAGGGGCGTCGATTTGTATCGATAGACACTAGCGCGCATTAAATGTCACACATCGTGATGGGCGTTCCTCAGAACATCCAAAATCGTAACATGCAAATAAAAAATTCCAATTACAGAAATTCCAGCGCCTGAAGTCTAAATTTAAGGTTACAGTGACAAATGTGACGGAGGTAAGACATCTGTGGTGCAATTGCGCGCAGTGTTTAATCCGGAGGCCAATCTCATGTGACGTCGTACTGATTCGTTTTTTGTACTTCGCACATTCTGATGTATCGCACCTTCTGATGTATCTGGGGATTGGTGTGATTTCAGATAGTGAATAAATAGCTTGCTGATATTTAATTCCCAAAGGAACAGTAGTTGAAGAAGTTGGCAGGTAAGCTTGAAAAAGTCCAGTCCATGTTTTTTTCTGATTTGTGCTCAGGGTTTCCATGTTAATATCACATAACTACCACGTTTGTCTTCAAGAAGAGCTGTTTTTAGTTTACTTTTATTAATATTTTCATTCCACTGCTCTTAGTGCCCTTTCTGCCCAGGATTGGGGCACCTAGTGTTGCATTTCCGTCCAGGGGTTGGCACACCTTTTGGTAAATTTACAGCTTAAGGTAATTTCTGATTAATTTTTTCCCATGCAATGTTTAGGAATGTGATGAACACGATGTTACTGCTCATTTTGGTAAATTTGTGTTTTAAGGTGTTTTATGAATTCGTGGAATGTATCATTTCAATGCCATGTTTATGAATGTGACTCAGATGATGGAACCACTCATTTTCTATACAAATGCCTACATTTCAGGTTGTAAGCAAAATAACACCAACAAAAAGCTTTGAATTAGGTGACATAGGGTAAAGTATTTTTTTTAAATAAAATAAATGCAACATAACCTAACCTAACCTAGCTTAACCTCCCCTTGGAGAAAAACAAAACCAAAACATCAAGTTGTAAAAATTTCAAGCAATGTATTTTTTTTACAATAAAAAAATGTAACCCAACTTAACCTAACCTAACATAAGCTGCTTTTAAAGAAAAAAGATCTATTTCTTTCAAATTTTGGAACAATTTTTGCAAAAAATGTCGAACTTAAAACACTGAAACTAATCTAACATCACCAAACATAGCCCATTTGTTTGCTTTATGGAGGCAAATGTGTAATAACTTGCCTTGTTACCACCTTAAAGCACAATAATTCTGGTTAGATTAGGTTGGGTTAGGTTTTTTCATTTGTAAAATGTCAAGAAAATAAATTGCGAGATATTTTTCCAATCTTGTTTTATAGTTGTTTTCTCCAAGGTCAGCTTAGGTTACATCAGGTTATGTTGAATTTTTAAGGTATTTCTTTTAATTGCTATGTTACCTAACTGAAAGCCCATTTTTAATGTTATTTTGCTCACAACCTGGAAAGTAAGCATTTGCACAGAAACTGAGTAGTGCCATCAGCTTAGTGACATTCATAAACATTGCATTGGAAATTTAAATAGAAAAATATTAATAAAACACATAAAAGCACACATTTAATGTCCTTTCCTCTGCAAATGCATGCCTTTCAATTGGGAGTAAAAAATAACACCAAAAAGGGTGTGGAGTAAGGAGATATAGCATACAAATAATGTTCAAGATGTATGATAACCTTACCTAACATAGTTCAACTTCCCATACAAGAAATTAATTGTTTTTAATTTAAATTTTCGAGGCATTTTCTCAAATATTTTCAACTTAAAAAACCTAACCCAAGCTAGCCTGAACCGTTTATTAATTTTTTGTAGAAAAATCATCAACAAAAATTATTTACCAACGAATGATTTTTTTTATAACTTACAACAAAAGCCTAACCTAACCTGACAAACCTCACCCCTTTGTATGCTTCATGGAGGTAAAATGTATGTAAAACTTGTTTTATGGTTACCTTAAACTGTGATAATACCTGGCTTTTGGGGTAATATTTCAGCTCATGGTACTCTCTGACTTCTTCTAATTTCTTTTTTAATGCAGTGTTTGTTAATGTGCTGAACATGATGTAACCGCTCATTTCCTCTGCAGATGCACACTTTTCATTTGTGAGGAAAAATAACGTGGAAAAGGGGGCTTGGATTTGAGTAATATAGGATGAAAAATAATGTTCAGATAAAAAAGAATGTAACATAACCTAACCTAACCTAGCCTAGACTTCCATGCAAGAAATTATTATTTTTATGCCAAATTCCCCCCCCAATTTCTTTTTTCTCAAACATTTTGAACTTAAAAAGTCTAACGTAACCTAATCTAGCTTGAACCGTTTTTGAACATTTTTTTTTCATTTACTAACTTACAACAAAAGCCTAGCCTAACGCAATTAGACAAAACCTAGCTCCTTTGAATGATTCGTGGAGGTAAAAATGGGTGTAAAACATGTCTTGTGGTTACCTTAGACTGCACTAAATATCTCTTTTTGTGCTACCTGGTGTACGTGATGAACCTCCATCTGCATGCTGCATGAGAGCATTGCACTTATTGCTTCACAAAGAACAATAACATGTTGAAAGTACAATATTTTCAGGAATGGAATCCTGTGCTGATAACATTTTCTGAGCTATAAATTTGCAGATCAGATCTACATCATTTGTGTTAATAAATATGGGAAATTCATGGAAATGCATACACCGGTTTGTGGACAAGAAGTTATTCTGATGATTTCTGATGTATTGGAAAATGACAAATTTTCATGATGGAAGCAGGCAAAGTTAAAGTACATATATCTCAATAGGTGGTCAGTTCACTAACAAGACAGCAAATTCACTCAAATAGCACTCAAAATGCCAGGCGGCCCACTCTTTTTGCAAGTTTAAAATCCATGACAGTGCTTTCTTGAATCATGTTTAAAGCACATGAAGGAAATGTATTGCTGACACTTGTTAGGAACTGATGTGTGTAACGTTAATTAACATTTCTAATGTCCTGATGTTTGTACACAAAATATAGCTCACTATTGTAAATAGCATGGGAAGTATGATGCCATATATCATGGCTAATTTATGGTCAAACTGTTATGCAGCAGATTCCCTGCATTGTTACTTAGTTATTTGGGCTTTAGGGCACAGACCATGTTGATCACATAGCTCCCTGCATTGTTGTTAACTGATACATCAGTATGTTTGCAAATTCACTTATGAGTGAATCCATACCATTCTCACTGGGGTATAAAAGTTACATTATAACATTGCTTATACCGGGCGGCTGTGTCGGTGCATTGACGGCACGTTAAACTTTCGGTTAAAATTCTGCCGTTTAACTTGAATTAATGGATCGGGTGGTGGGGCCAGGGTTCACGCAACAAGCTCTGCTTAGCAATCGGACCCTGGTTCATAAAGCCACCCCAACAAGAACTCGGATGAAACTTATTTTTTAAAAAAAAAAAAAAAAATGCATATGACAGAAACCCATCTCGATTGTCCTGCTTACTCAGGACACCATAGAAGTCAATGAAGCCAATGAAAACCATAGAAGTCAATGAAAATGTTACTTCATCCCCTGTATTGTTAATGGAAACAAGTCTCTTGAACCATATGTTATGTCCTTCACAGTGTTGCTCCATCCACCTCCAACTCCAACCCTGACCAAACTTCAGGAGCTCATCCATCTCCAAAGCAGTGTGTTGAAGAAGGTATGTATTGCAGCATAACTACTGTGACCGGAATTCCATGGTATCCATGTTGCCTTACAATCCATCCTTGCTGATCCATGTAGCAGATGTTTGACTTTCCTCAAACTGTCTGGATAACTGGGGAGTTGAAATCACATGTGTGATGAAACAGATGAACTATTCCTGGATTCTTATGTTGCATCATTGCATGGCACAGTGACATACCGAATGGGGAGGGGGAATTGTGGGAAGTTTCCTCACCCCCCCGTCCTGATTGGTTGTGGGGCCCCGAAGAGTCCGCCGAGCTCAGGAAAAAAATGCTCTATGCTCCCTAAGAATTTCACTCGGTCCACCAAAAATCGCACCGGGGCTCAGAAAAATCACATTGGGGGCCCCCAAACGTAGCGCAGGGGCCCCGATAATGACGCTGGGGCCTCAAAAGTTTGCACCTGGGCCCCTGAAAATCACGTTGGGGCCGCAAACAAGTCGTGCCGGGATTCAAGAAAATCACGACGGGGGCCACAAACGGTCGGGCCGGGGCCTCCTGAAAATCACGCCGAGACTGGGGTATTAAGAATTATCACCCGGGCCCCTGAAAATCACGCCAGAGGCCTGATAGGTCCCACCGGGGCTCTAAAAGTCTCGTTGAGATCACCCAACAAATGAAGCCGGGTGAATGAAAAACAGTCCGGACACGGAAAATAAATCTGGGATCTCAACAATAGCTCCAAAAGCCCACACAACTTGTTGGGCCCCCACAAACGTGTCGTAGCCACCGCAAGGGATCCCAACAAGTGACGACGGGGCCCCAAAAATCGCACTTAGACAAAAACAAATTCACGCCGCTTCTCTTGAAAATCTCACTGGGGCCAAAACGTCGTGCCGGAGCCCCACAAGTTGCAGCTGGCTTCCCAGGTACCAATATATACCCGGAATGTCACCTTGCGGGCGGAAAAATTGCGTCAATGATCCACAAAATAAGAAGTCGTCGGACGCCGGAAAAGAAACCTGTTTGGGCACCGGAAAAAACGCACCGAGAGCCAGAAAAATCGTACCGGGTTCCAAAAATAGCCTGCAGGGGGCTTATAAAAATAGACTTCACCACAAAAACCACAAGGAGACTCCATCGAATCGACCAGAGCACCGGAAAATTCAGAATGGGTCCCGAAAGAAAATTATCCGAAGGGCCTTTCTACTCTCGATCGTGCAATCTGCGGAAAAAAAACACGTTGAGCAGCCGCAGTGGCGTACTAAATGGAAAAATTCCCCTCCCTAACGTTAGGCACCAAGGAAATACTTTCACCCATCGTCATTACCGTTCAGGTCTGCTGTGCTCTGATGCTTCATCAATGCCGGTGTGTTTTAGCCTGCATCTGATCGCTGAAGTATTTTTATTTAAGTCGGTGTGTGTTTGTTGGTGTGTGGAGTGAGGAGGAGGGTCACAGTGACGGTGACGGTGACGATAGATCCGAGCCCACTATATGGCACTGCAGTCGCATGCTATTACTCAGAGTTGTTATGTTGGTGAGTTCGAGTCTCACCTGTCGCTACTCTTCGCCCGCGACCAATCGGCGTGAGAGATTGGCGACGCTATATGACACAACGGTCGACGTGTCGTAGAACCAATAACCAACCAAGAGTTGTTATGTTGAAATGTACTGAGCACTGCTCTTTTAATTATGTGACTTCACCAGTTATTGGACGATTTTCCCCGTCGGTGAGGATGCTGAATAAACATAAACATACACATCGTTGAATAAGAAATCAGAATTTCTGAGATCTGAAAATATAGTGGGCTAAATCCGATGAGTTTTTTTTTGGGGGGGGGGGTCTAGTGCGTTGGCACTTCGGCCCCCCCAATGTTTTTCAAAAATCGACACCCCTGCTCCCTTTCGAGAAGACTAACAATGCACCTCAGAGATGGAGCACCAAAAGAACACATGACAAACTGCCACCAAACACTGCTTACACGGGAACACCTTGCCAACACCACCATCTTCATGTCTTGTCCGGACCGAACATGTCCATGGTGCTCAAGTCTTTGTACATACGTGAACACACCAGAAATAAGCGAACAAGTCAGCACACACGTCACGTTGTCACTCTTGAATAACGCTAAACCAAAAAGGGCGAAGTGTGGGTGGGGGGGGGGACAAAAACGTCCGGATGTAATTGCGATCCAGTGCTTCATGTTTATTGCAAATAATTCAGACGAGAACATACTTGATTTGTGAGTGGCCCTTCAGGAATCGACGAAATGCAAGATGATGCTGCAAGAATAGCCCGTGTGAAACCGGTGCTCAGTTGGTTTTTAAAAACCATACATGTGTGTGTTTATATGCATTGTGCAGAGCGGTGATTTTTTTTTAATGGATTAATGTTTGAATCCGAAGCGTCAATAACCGAATGCAACTATGTATGTTATGTGGTGAAATAACCTACCAGCTATCCACTGGCGGATCTAGCCGCTCGGTTTGGGGGGGCTAAACTGGGTCTCCAGGACTTGCCAACCGGGGGGGGGGGGAGCTGAAGCGATGTTGGCGGGGCGTTTGTCGTCGACCGGGGGGGAAACAACGTAGACGTGGTGTTTGACGTGCTGACCTGGGGTAGGGTGCGAAGCGATGTGTTGTTGTCGACCATGGGGGGGGGGGAGGGTGTGGGAAGCGCAATGGGCGGATCCAGTCACTGGTTGGGGGGGGCGAACCCGAAGTTCAACTGGCGACGGAGAGGGGGGGGGGGGGGAGTCGAAGTTTGACTGGCCGCCAGGAGTGGGTTGTGGTTGAAACCTGGAGCTGTGGAGGAACAGCTCACTTAAACATTGTTTGACTACCACGTTTTATTGGAATTTTATGTTTTGTACATGCTGTATTTATATATTTCATGGAGATTTGATGAAATACCATAGTCTCATACACATTTTATTTTGTGCATTGTTTATTTTGTTGCCTTTCCACATGTTCTGAATGGGAATGTCCGTAGGAGTTGAATGAAACGAAAACAGTAAACCACGAAGACATTATTTTTAAAAATCGAACATCTCAGTTGCGCACGCAAGAAACATGGCAGGGAAGCATCCGCGCAGCAGCGGTGGGCGCGGCAGCAAACTTGAGATGTCAGCTCTGCCCTGGAATCCGCGTCGAGCTGCGCTCCAGTCACACTTTGCGGCCCGCCAACAACAGCCAAGCCTGAGCAGAGGAGGGAGAGTTCGGCTCAGACTTGAGGAAACAATTCAAAATCACCTTGTGGTGTTGCACTGCACCCTATGTGGTCGGGTTTTACTTTAAAGAAACTGACCATACATGGGTATTCTTATTGGTGGACATGAAAAGTACGTCATTCTTGAGCATGGTCATTATGTCGCAGGTAGATCGGCATTAATCAAACGTGAACAGTTACTTTATATGGATCGCACTGTTTTATTTGCTCATTCTGTATATGTGAAGATATTAGCGACATTATTTTACATGTTTTTTTTTAGTGTGGGGCTCATTTACAGATAAACCTCAACTTGCAAAAAAATCTGCAAAAACAGTGCTATTTTCCTCGTATCCCTACGACAATGATCAGACAGAATTGTTTGCGGTCGTTATTCCCATACAGTGCAGGTGAAATGTTATTTGCTATAAAATCTACGACATAGACAATTTAAGTGCATCAGTGAGTTCGTAGTTACAATAGCAACTACAAACTCACCGGCAACAATAACAAATCCAATGACAAAAAGGGGTGCATGCCAGTAGCATTTAGAAACGAACTAAACCTATATATGTACCTTGTACTTTATTCCTTAGTGCAGCCGTATCCTCAGTTTCATCCGACGGGCGCCAGACGCTGCGAAGGCGTCGACGACGTCGCTGGTGGGAGGCAGGCTCTCGCGGTGGGCCTGGAGCAGGACGAGCGCCTCGAGGCGATTTTCGGCCATCGTCGCTCGCAAAGCGGTCAGCGTGCGCGTTACCTTCGAGAAGGTACGCTCGGCCTCCGCTGTGGATGCAGGGATGACGGCCAGTACTCGGAGGAACTTGTGGATGGACGGAAATACGTCCGCCACACACTCATTGAGAGCGCCGATCGCCGTGACGGGGTCGCTGTGCTGCGGCCTCCTGTTCCACATCGCCTTCCACACATCGAACTCTGCCTTGAGTTGGGCCTCGGTGCAGCCCAGACCCACCAGGAACGGTACTACACCCACGTCGGGTACAGCTGGTCCGACCTGGATATCCTCACCCTCTTTGGCAGGAGGTGGGCGATGCCGAATGCCCTCCTCTGATGGCTCTCGAAGCGTGCCTGTAGGTCTGTGCGCACCGCGTCGATGGCCGGGTTGAAGGTGTTCACGCGGAAGTACCCCTCCACAGACAGATCGGTGCCGGCGTTGTCCCGGTGGACAGACCTGCCCACCAGGCGAGGTTTCCTTGTCTCCACGCCGAGTCTCGTTGCCAGCGAGCAAACGTTCGCCATGATGGCCGCAAACTCCTTCTCGCTCTCTTGTCGCATGCCGTCAAGAACTGACCTCACCGTATCCACCAGTTCCAGGGACGCGATGAGGTCTGCACTCTGTCCTTGGAGCGCCAGGGCCAGCGGTCGCAGAATGCCGGACAGTCGTTGTGCAACAGCCAGACCCACCAGGAACTCGGTGTGACTGACGGCGCTGAGAAGCTGCGCGGCCTTGGCGCTAGTGCGGCGATCCAGCCACTCCGTCATGAGCTGCAGAGCCAGGAAGATGGCAGGGAGCTCCTCCAGAAAACGGTCCACGGCGACGTGACGCTCGATGAACCGAGTCTTGCACAGCTTCAGCAACTTCAGCCGATGCCCGTCCTCCAGCTCCGTATTTTGCGCGTAGTGTAGCAGCTCCTCTCGCTTTGCCCCATCGGTTAGGAACACCACCACTGACTCCATCGTACCGGTGGCGTTGCGCACTACGCACACCTCGTCCATCTTCGACGTAGCCAGATTCAGCGCGTGCGCAGCGCAATGAAAGTAATGCGCCAGTGGTGCGCTGGCCTGGAGGTGCGCACATACGCCAACTCTTTGACTGGCCATTGCTGACGCTCCGTCGTAGCACTGCGCGACCATCACTTGAGTGTCGAGGCGGAGCTCGGTTAGCGCAGTGCTGATGACGTTGGCCAGGTTTACGCCTGACATCCGCACCTCCGTACCGTCATCAGAGGTCTGGCGCAGCGCAGCGAATACATCGACGAGCGCTACCGGGTCCTCACGGACGACCAGTGAGCCATCGTGCTCGTCAACGTATCGCACGACTAGCGCGAGTTGCTCTCTGTTTGAGCAGTCTGTAGTCTCGTCGGCCATAATCGACCACACTCCTGACTTGGTGACCTTGGCGGCGACCTCCTTCTTAACCATCGTTGCCATGTCCTCGAGAATCACGTTCTGCACACTCTTGCTTGTATACAGGGCGTTACTGCTCGCCTCTCGAAGGTGCTTCTGCAGCACGGCGTCGCCCGACTGTATACGGAAGCGCAGAAGCATGCGGAAGTTTCCGTCGTTGTCAGTGGGAAAGGCTCCGCTCGGATCAATGCGTCCGTCATCTCGATGGCCGCGAAGCGGAATATTCTGGACAGCCACCAGCTTCAGAGTATCGACGATGGCGCCGATGATAGCGCGATTTTTCTCCATCTCGCGCTGGCTCGCTGTCTCTACCTGGTATGCCACATCGAGCTCAGCCTTGTTGTAGCGGGCCTTGAATTCGGAGGCCTTCTGTATGTTCAAGAGGTGATGTGGGTGCTTGTTGTGCTGCACCAACGCGCCATTCTTTCCGATTAGGTCCGAAAAGTCGTTCAGTGGCTTGTTAACCAGCTTCCCCAGCAGCTGTCCGCGTTCCGTCACTTTGCCCTCTGAGTTTCTACTCCCTCCGAATTGAGCACATGCGCTGCACCATGCGCCAGTCCGGTCCCCCAGTTTCGAAATGGCCAGCCAGGGGTACTGGTTTAGGTGGTCTGGTGTGATTCGTCGCGGGCGAAGGACATTTTCCTCCTTCTCCTTCTTCAAGTGATAGGACACCGGAAAGTCCTTCTTGTCAGTTGAATGCCACCTATCCGTCAGACCAGCGAATTTCTGGGCGTCTGTGGTCTTGACGCCGTCACCGACCAGATAACCGATGTCCTTCGGAGAAACGCTGCAACCGGCGGTAAGAACCGGAGCATGATCAGTAGCTGGCGGTTCGCCGGCGGCAGGAGCCAGCACTCGACCGGAGGCAAGATCCAGGATGGGAGCCGAGACAGATTCAGGAGCTGTGAGCTGTGAGCTGTGAGCTGAGATTCAGGAGCTGTGAGCTGTGATTAACTTTAATTTTGAATTGATGACCTCTAATTGCATCATTTCTGTTAAATTCAAACAGTTCCCTGAGATAACCCTGTTCCTGACCATGAACAAATTTAAAGACCTCGATGAGATCTCCTCTCAGCCTTCTATATCTAAGTGAAAACATATTCAATTTCTTCAACCTTTCCTCATATGCCAGGCTGCCCATACCATTCACCATTTTTGTTGCCCTCTTTTGTACTCTCTCTAAAAGCCAACAATCTTTTTCATAACTAGGAGACCAAGCTTGGACACAATATTCCAGATGTATCCTGACATATGCACAATAAAGCTTCCTGATGACTTCCTCACTTTTGTATCATACATTCCTATTTCTTGCCCCAAGCATTCTTAGTGCCTTCTTCCTGGCTTCTTTGGTCTGTTCTGATGCCCCCGAAAATGTATGGCCTGACTTGCTGAAGCATACCTAGCAACTTTGGCATTATTGTGCTTTAAGGTGGTAACAAGACCAGCTTTTACACACATTTGCCACTATAAAGCAAACAAATGGATTAGGTTTGGTTAGGTTAAAGTTAGTTTTAGTTTGCAAGTGGGAAAACCTTTGATTTTTTTCAGTTTCACAAAAAGGAAATGATTTTTTTCTTCTTCAAGCACCTTATGTTAGGTTATGTTAAGATGGGTTATGTTTTTAGATTACAAAATTTTCAGCCAATAAATTTCTTTACATTTTTCAGATTTAAAAAAACAAATTTGTTTTGTCTCCAAAGGGAGGTTAGGCTAGGTTAGGTTACATTATGTTACATTTTTATTTAATTTTTTAAACATTTCTTTTATGCTATGAAATATTTTATGCTATGCTATAAACATCTCTTATACAGTTATTTTATGCTTTAAACATTTAGGTAAGGTTGTGTAGCATTTCTATTTATTGTATGATATATAGAATAATTCATAAAACACCTTAGAGCACAAATTTACCATTCTTTTAGGTCAGTGTTGAAAAAAATTGTTTAAAATTCTTCCAACATTAGTGAGAATCTTTTCGGGGTAAATTTGTGCATTAAGATGTGCTTTAACCTCCCTTTGGAGAAAAATAGCAACTTTGTGCTTAAAATTATAAACATGCCAAGCAATATATTTTCTAGAAATTTTCCAAATAAAACAGAAACCTAACCCAGCCTAACCTAACCTAACCTTTGGACAACCTTTGGAAAACCCTACTTTTTGGATCTTTAATATTTTTGGAAACTTTGTTATTATCCGGCTTTAAAGTGATAACAAGAAACATTTTTACATGCATTTGCCTCCATAAGGCAAACAAATGGGCTAGGCTTGGTTAGATTAGGTTAGTTTAGGTTTTTTAGGTTGGAAAGTTCCCCCCCCAAACAAAATCCATTTCCACAGAAAATAAGTGGTCCCATTATCTTAGTTACCTCCATAAACATGGTATTCTGAAGAAGAAGAAAAAAAAATTCCCTTGCATACAATAATACCAGTGCTTTATTATTTCTTGAAATATATTTTTTTTAACAATGCAATGTTTATGAATTTGACTAAGATGATCAGACCACTCATGTTCTTTGCAAATGCTTACTTCTCAGTTTGTGAACAAAATAACACCAAAAAGGGGCTTTGCATTAGGCAGAATAGAATAAAAAGCAATGGATCAAAAGAAAAGAAAAATGCAACATAACCTAACCTATCCTAACCTCTCCACCATATGAATTAAAAAAAATTGTACAACTTCAAGCAATTTATTTAAACAATTTTCCACATTAAAAAACCTAACTCAACCTAACCTAACATAACCTGTTTCTAAAGAAGCAGCTTCTAGGAAAACAATATTTGGTAAATTTGTCTTAAAAGGGGATTTTATATTTTTCTTTGGAATACCATGTTTATGAACGTGACTAAGATGATATGACCACTCATTTTCTGTGCAAATGCTTACTTTTCAGGTTGTGAGCAAAATAATACCAAAATGGGTTTTTAAATTGGGTAACATAGCATAAAAAGAAATGTTTTTAAAAAATGCAACATAACCTAGCCTAACCTAACCCACCTAGGGTTGAAAAAAAAAAATCACAAGAATAAAATTAGAGGAATGTTGTGCAATTTATTTTCTGAGAATTCTCAAAATCAAAAAAGAAACCTAACCCAGTCTGACCTAACTTAACCCAACATACCTAAGCTGCTTTTGTAGAAAAAAAATCCTAATTTTTTTGTTTTTTTTTTTGGGGGGGAACTTTTTGGTATTATTGTGCTTTAAGGTGGCAACAATAAAAATGTTTACCCACATTTGCCTCCATATTGCAAACAAATGGGCTAGGCTTGGTTAGGTTAGGTTAGTTTAGGTTTTCTAAATTTGAAAATCTTTCAATTAAAAAAAAAAGTATTTGCACAGAAAATAAGTTGTCCATCATCTTAGTCACCTTCATAAACATGGTATTCTGAAGAAAAATTCCAAAAAATCAAAAAACACTTTTTATGAAAATAACACCCAATTTTTAAAGTTTCAATGTTTCAAACCTTTTTGAAAATTTCTTTAAAGGAATTTTCAACCCTTAAACCTAAACTAGCCCATTTGTTTGCTTCATGGAGGAAAAACGTGTGTAAAACCTGTCCTATGACCACCAAAAAAAGCACAATAATGCCAATCTGTCTTCAATTGTAGTCTTGATGAAGCTTGCACATTGCTCTCTACAGAAGTGCCCAAAGAAATCAAAGAGTGCACCCAATGCTGGTAGTGTGCCAGGAACAACACCAAAGTTCACGGGGGGGGGGGAAGCCATTTTAACACTAATGTCTTCCATGAAATTCCAGCTCGTCAATGTTAAACTCGTCCAAAGTTGGGGGTGAAGGGGCAGTCTCCTTTCCCCTCCTCTGGTTCCCAAGCCCGTGAGAACTCGGGATTGGTACCGAGGTAGGTAGGTACATAGGTAGTTAGTACCTAGGTACGTAGCATTCTGGGAGTAGTTATATCTTACCAAATCGCTCCCAGTCTCCTCGAGACGTGTGACAGATGTATCACCAGTTTTTTTTTCGGGCACGCTCTTCCTCCATGATAATTTCCCCTAATCGCGCGGCACAATCCCCCCCATTTCACAAATGTTGGAGCAATGTGCCGGATCGGCCGGATCCAAGGTATTGACCCGGGGCCCTCCAATATCGTTTTGCAACCGGTGACGTCACATGGGCTGGACAATTGCTCAGTCCCGTAGACGCTACAGCCAAACTTCCGTGTTTTCCACACGACATTTTCTATCTTAAATACCATCAAAATGGGACAAAATCGGGTTCATTGGAAAGTTTCAAGAATCCTGTCCACGAATATGAGCTTTATTTTTTCCTAACACTATGACTTTTTGCTTGGACCCACGCTGACTGCATTCATGTCGAGCGCCGCAGGAATCGCGCGGTGCGACGGGTAGTAGCAGTATGATGAGACAGGCAAACTGAAGATCACGGCTGGAAAGAGGGGTAGGAGCAAGTAAGAGATAACTGTTGCAACGTAATTCCTCCCCACTCGGTGCAGGGGCGTAAACAAGGGTGGGGTCACTGGGGGCATGTGACTCCCATGGGAAGGTGGTAACCCTCCGGCCAGGACAAGGCGCCGACATTATATTTAGGCTACCGGCGGAGGTACCGATACTGGTTAGAATGTTACGCCCTTATCACCGGTACCCAAAATCGCTGCCTGGCAGATATGTGCAGATACGGAACCTGCAGCAGGTTTTCAGGATTGTTTTCATTTTTAATTCATATGCGTCTAGACCAGGGGTATTCTTTGATATGTTTATTTAAGGGGAAAATGCTCCTCAGTGTTGGCTCTGTCCCCCAATAATTTAGACTTTTAACATGGGATACCATGGAGCGTGCGTCCCATCCATGTGGGGCTTCCCATTAACTGCATGTATTTTGCACCCCAATATTCTATAGTATAATAATCAATAATATATATATGTACATATATATATATATATATATATATATATATATATATATATATATATATATATATATATATATATATATATATATATATATATATATATATATATATATATGTATATATATTGATTATTCCTGCGGCGCTCGACATGAATGCAATCAGCGTGGGTCCAAGCAAAAAGTCATAGTGTTAGGAAAAAATAAAGCTCATATTCGTGGACAAGATTCTTGAAGCTTTCCAATGAACCCGATTTTGTCCCATTTTTATGGTATTTAAGATAGAAAATGTCGTGTGGAAAACACGGAAGTTTGGCTGTAGCGTCTACGGGACTGAGCAATTTTCCAGCCATGTGACGTCACCGGTTGAAAAACGATATTGGAGGGCCCCGGGTCAATACCTTGGATCCGGCCGATCCGGCACATTGCTCCTACATTCGTGAAATGGGGGAGATTGTGCCGCGCGATTAGGGGAAAGTAGGGGAAATTATCATGGAGGAAGAGCGTGCCCGAAAAAAACTGGTGATGTCAGGCATTACATCTGCCACACGTCTCGAGGAGAGTGGGAGCGATTTGGTAAGATATAACTACTCCCAGAATGCTACGTACCTAGGTACTAACTACCTATGTACCTACCTACCTCGGTACCAATCCAGAGTACTCACGGGCTTGGGAACCAGAGGAGGGGAAAGGAGACTGCCCCTTCACCCCCAACTTTGGACGAGTTTAACATTGACGAGCTGGAATTTCATGGAAAACATTAGTGTTAAAATGGCTTCCCCCCCCCCCCCGTGAACTTTGGTGTTGTTCCTGGCACACTACCAGCATTGGGTGCACTCTTTGATTTATTTGGGCACTTCTGTAGAGAGCAATGTGCAAGCTTCATCAAGACTACAATTGAAGACAGATTGGCATTATTGTGCTTTTTTTGGTGGTCATAGGACAGGTTTTACACACGTTTTTCCTCCATGAAGCAAACAAATGGGCTAGTTTAGGTTTAAGGGTTGAAAATTCCTTTAAATAAATTTTCAAAAATGGTTGAAACATTGAAACTTAAAAAATTGGGTGTTATTTTCATGAAAGGTGTTTTTTGATTTTTTGGAATTCTTCTTCAGAATACCATGTTTATGAAGGTGACTAAGATGATGGACCACTTATTTTCTGTGCAAATACTTTTTTTTAATTTGAAACATTTTCAAATTTAGAAAACCTAAACTAACCTAACCTAACCAAGCCTAGCCCATTTGTTTGCAATATGGAGGCAAATGTGGGTAAACATTTTTCTTGTTGCCACCTTAAAGCACAATAATACCAAAAAGTTCCCCCCCCCCCAAACAAAAAAAACAAAAAAAAATCACGGATATTCAGATTTGTTTTTCTACAAAAGCAGCTTAGGTATGTGGGGTTAAGTTAGGTCAGACTGGGTTAGGTTTCTTTTTTGATTTTGAGAATTCTCAGAAAATAAATTGCATAACATTCTTCTAATTTTATTTTTGTGATTTTTTTTTCTTTCAACCCTAGGTGGGTTAGGTTAGGCTAGGTTATGTTGCATTTTTTTTTAAACATTTCTTTTTATGCTATGTTACCCAATTTAAAAACCCATTTTGGTATTATTTTGCTCACAACCTGAAAAGTAAGCATTTGCACAGAAAATGAGTGGTCATATCATCTTAGTCACGTTCATAAACATGGTATTCCAAAGAAAAATATAAAATCCCCTTTTAAGACAAATTTACCAAATATTGTTTTCCTAGAAGCTGCTTCTTTAGAAACAGGTTATGTTAGGTTAGGTTGAGTTAGGTTTTTTAATGTGGAAAATTGTTTAAATAAATTGCTTGAAGTTGTACAATTTTTTTAATTCACATGGTGGAGAGGTTAGGCTAGGTTAGGTTATGTTGCATTTTTCTTTTCTTTTGATCCATTGCTTTTTATTCTATTCTGCCTAATGCAAAGCCCCTTTTTGGTGTTATTTTGTTCACAAACTGAGAAGTAAGCATTTGCAAAGAACATGAGTGGTCTGATCGTCTTAGTCAAATTCATAAACATTGCATTGTTAAAAAAAATAGATTTCAAGAAGTAATAAAGCACTGGTATTATTGTATGCAAATAAATTTTTTTCTTCTTCTTCAGAATACCATGTTTATGGAGGTAACTAAGATAATGGGACCACTTATTTTCTGTGGAAATGGATTTTGTTTGGGGAGTGGGGAATTTTCCAACCTAAAAAACCTAAACTAACCTAATCTAACCAAGCCTAGCCCATTTGTTTGCTTTATGGAGGCAAATGCATGTAAAAATGTTTCTTGTTATCACTTTAAAGCAGGATAATAACAAAGTTTCCAAAAATATTAAAGATCCAAAAAAGTAGGGTTTTCCAAAGGTTGTCCAAAGGTTAGGTTAGGTTAGGCTGGGTTAGGTTTCTTTTTTATTTGGAAAATTTCTAGAAAATATATTGCTTGGCATTTTTATAATTTTAAGCACAAAGTTGCTATTTTTCTCCAAAGGGAGGTTAAAGCACATCTTAATGCACAAATTTACCCCTAAAAGATTCTCACTAATGTTGGAAGAATTTTAAACAATTTTTTTTGAACACTGACCTAAAAGAATGGTAAATTTGTGCTCTAAGGTGTTTTATGAATTATTCTATATATCATACAATAAATAGAAATGCTACACAACCTTACCTAAATGTTTAAAGCATAAAATAAATGTATAAGAGATGTTTATAGCATAGCATAAAATATTTCATAGCATAAAAGAAATGTTTAAAAAATTAAATAAAAATGCACCATAATGTAACCTAACCTAGCCTAAGGTGCTACACAACCTAACCTAGACAAAACAATTTTTTTTTTTAAATCTGAAAAATGTAAAGAAATTTATTGGCTGAAAATGTTGTAATCTAAAAACATAACCCATCTTAACATAACCTAACATAAGGTGCTTGAAGAAGAAAAAAATAATTTCCTTTTTGTGAAACTGAAAAAAATCAAAGGTTTTCCCACTTGCAAACTAAAACTAACTTTAACCTAACCAAATCTAATCCATTTGTTTGCTTTATAGTGGCAAATGTGTGTAAAAGCTGGTCTTGTTACCACCTTAAAGCACAATAATGCCAAAGTTGCTAGGTATGCTTCAGCAAGTCAGGCCATACATTTTCGGGGGCATCAGAACAGACCAAAGAAGCCAGGAAGAAGGCACTAAGAATGCTTGGGGCAAGAAATAGGAATGTATGATACAAAAGTGAGGAAGTCATCAGGAAGCTTTATTGTGCATATGTCAGGCCACATCTGGAATATTGTGTCCAAGCTTGGTCTAGTTATGAAAAAGATTGTTGGCTTTTAGAGAGAGTACAAAAGAGGGCAACAAAGATGGTGAATGGTATGGGCAACCTGGCATATGAGGAAAGGTATGTTTTCACTTAGATATAGAAGGCTGAGAGGAGATCTCATCGAGGTCTTTAAATTTGTTCATGGTCAGGAACAGGGTTATCTCAGGGAACTGTTTGAATTTAACAGAAATGATGCAATTAGAGGTCATCAATTCAAAATTAAAGTTAATCACAGCAAGACAAGGTTAAGACAGTCCTTCTTCACCAACAGGGTAGTAGAACACTGGAACCAGCTGCCAGAAACCATTGTCAGTAGCAACACACTGAACATCTTTAAGAACAGCATAGACAATCATTATAAGAATAGGGGGCTTGTTTTTCTGTATTCCAGGGAGAGTTGATCAACACATTTGGTGGACAACTGGTGCAGTGTACAGAGTGCAACCAAGAAGGGCCCTTGTGGCTCATAGTTGCACTGATCTTTTATGTCTTTATGTCTTTTGTCTTCAATTTGTGTTCAGGGGCTTCTGATATATAAATGCCCTTATTGTATTACCCATTATATCATACTTAAGCTTCTAAAGGGAAGATACTATAAGATTAGAAAAAGATACTGATGCACTCAAATCAATGGGTACTTATCCTAACTTATAAAGAAACCATCTAGCCCCATTCACTTGATCTCATGTCATCATGCCTTGATGCTGGTCCGTTCATGCATATTACTTTTGGGTGCAGTGCATCTCCTTGAGTGAGTCTTCTGTGTATGCAACCTCTGATGTAATTTTTTTGCTGCACTTTTGAAATCAATTGAAGTGTGATGAGATAGGTTTTTTTGCTTCTTTCATTTATGGTTGGTGAGAGTGGTGTGTTAATTTCCCAGTAAATATTTTTTTATTGGCATGCACATTTCCCAGTAACTTTTCAATTCAGACACAATATTTCAAGACAAAATATTGCAGACACATGTTTCTGAACATGATTAAGGGAATGGAACCATTAATTCCTGCCAGAAATGCATACATTTCAGTTGGGGATGAACAGCTGTGCCAGTAATATAAACTAACCTGGCTGAAATGTCCTAACCTAACCTAACCCAGTCTAACATAAACTAAGCTAACCACACATAACCTAGTGTGTGGTTATATAACCATGTAACCACACATAGCCTTCCTCTTTAATCCTAGCCTGGTATCCTTTCTTCAGAAAAAAAAACATTCTCAAAATTCTTTAAAAATTGTTGATTGAAATAGATTGTTCAGGAAGCACATTACCTGCAGGAATGAATGGTCCCACTGTCTTAATCATGTTCAGAAACATGCTACAATATCTTATGTTCAAATGCCATACTGTGCTTAAAGTGGAAAAATACCAATTTTCCATATGCATCTGAGGACAACCCTGACAATTTGTATTTCAAAATCGGAACATATGGCTGGTTCAAACAGTCAAGAGTGGGGCTGGTTTGGACTGCTTATCTGTGGCGGTTTTTATCCAATGGAAAATAGTTAACTAAAAACCTGCAAGCAAGATGTTAGTGAATTGGGCCAACTTAAGCATCGGGATGAAGTTTTGGGAATACAGTGTGAAGTTATCACATAGAATTCCACACCCATTTTCAGCGATTTGACTCAGATTGTTACTGCGAAAAATGTGCATTCATAATTTTACAATAAATCAGAACCCGAACTCTTTGTGGATGGTACAAGTATGCAGTGTCATCAAAAATCTGTGTTGGGTGTTAAACTCCAAAATATTGACTGGTTGCCATGCTAAGCTTGCCCCACACCTTGCACGAACCTATGCCACTAGTGGGACAGGTCTGGGTGATTGGGGTGAGGCCACTCACAGCCCTGGTTGATAAATTTGTCAACTTTACTATTTTGTGCCATTTTTTGCAGGTTTAAGCTGGTTAAAACTCATCAATATTGCCTGGCAGCAGAGTATATATTATTACCAGTTGAAATACTAACACAGATGTACATAAGCACAGTAATCCCATTACAGCTCTTTTGGTTAAATAAATATATCTCATATCCCAGTCCTGACTGCTAGTTCAAGCTTTTTAATGATAAAATGATTTCTATCATACCACCTTTGAAACTGATGGTCAGTATGTACACCATATAGAGCATTGCATTAACCGTGCATAGGAACTTGATGAATGGTGTGGGAGGCATACAGACCATGCTTAATCAAGAACATGGAAAATGATTGTTACTTTGCAAATTGACTAGTGAAGTGCCAAGAGGAAAATCAATTGTTGGCCAACTACCTATCACTTGTGTCAATGTGTTGCACAACATTTTTTCTTGGTCATTTGTCCTAAAAATTTGGCAAGGAATTAGATCAGGAGAATGTTCATGCCACCCAGTAACAAGACCAAAGATCAGACACTCATTAACTTGACATGAAGTTTTTTCTGACTAAGATGAGATGATTTGCTTTTTTTCAATGTTCCAATCCAATAAGTAATCCAGACATAATACATTGGCGAGCAAACAAGTTTAAGTGCTGGTTTTGTCTTAATAGCAACAAATCCATGAAATGCTTTTGCAAAAAAATCAGATCATAGCACTTTCCAGCAATGATCCTTTGCTAAGCATATTTTACACTGATGTACTCATTTCCAAGTGGGTGAGAACTGAGAAAAAAACTTCAGCTACAAATACTGTTTCAACTATAAATGACATACCTATCTATCTATCTAACTGTAAGTGATCTATCAGTGGGTTGTCATATGCTGGGTCATCGTTAAGGTGGTGTTGTGAGCTGTGTTCTGTTATAGAGTAGAATGTGAATGTGCTCGAGTTGTCAACGTTTGGCAGGCTTCCCATATCCTGCATGGTGTTCTGATACATGGTCAATACACTGCTTTGCATGCTGTACATACTGATCATCTTACACTGGTCGTCTCCATTTTGCCCATGTGTTCCAATATGGGAAGATGAATTGCTGAATTTGCCATTATTATTATCCATTCGTTTTAAGGATAGCCAAGAAGGCCAAATGCTTTTTACTAGTTCCACACGGAGCACCTCCAAAGTAATGCTGTTCAGGCCTGTCATCAAGCTATCCAGGTTTAGCATGGTGTTGTGTGCTCTATCCTAGCATCTGCCTCATTGTGTTTCACGAGCCACTAAAAGTAATTGTGTGATTGCTCATGCAGGAGGCATTCAGCTGTTACCTGTCTGGAGTGCAGAGTGTATGCAGTCTGCTGGAGTCTGGACTGTCATCTCCCAGTGACCGTACACAAATGATCACCCTGGCCAAGCATTGTCTGGATCGGGTACAGCACATATCAGACCTCATTGGCCATACAAAGGCCAGGGCTGCACCAGGTTTGTGTCGTCAATTCTCGTCTAGTACATTTCGTCTTCCTCCTCGTCGGTGTGCCAGTTCAGATTATTATACCTGTGCACATTATATGCCAAACTATTTTTATATTCCTTCTTTCCTTTCTGGCCAATCAGCTAAGATCTTTTAAACTCAGGCATGTGTGCTTAGATCAAGTTCGATCTGTGTTGGGCTTTTTCATGACAAGCAGTTTCTTTCCTCGTGGACTGTTCCCCAAACAGGATGTCATTTTAGTGCCAGGTAGGAAGGAGCATTCCATAGGAAGTCTGAAAAGTTTCATGACAATCTTCTATTAGAAAATAATATCTCATGAGAAGACTGTTGTAGAGTTTTCTAGTCAACTTTCATTAGTATTGGAATGAAGTAAATGTGGCTTCACGTCTTACTCGCGCGTTTCCGCGAAAAAAGTAAGTGAGCTAATTGTTCAGGTTTGACCGAAGCGCCACGAAACCCAGATAACCATCCTTTTTGCCGGCCGTCCGAAGGATCCCTGGCATGGTTTCAGAAACCTGCTGAACATCATGCTCCTTACACCACAATACTGAGCTGGCGACAATGAAGCATTTGCACACTTTAACAAGTAGGACTTTAACCTGCTTTGATCATAATTTCTTATTTGGAAGACATCGATTTGAGTTTTCATTAGCAAGGATACGGCAATAATTGCAAATATAGTGCATGGAATTTCCTTTGCTGGAAGTAAATATGTCTCACGTCAGTGCACCATGACCCCACTCTGACTGGGGACGAGTAGTCTAGGGGTAAGTTGCCCGTCTCACAATCGAAAGATTGTGTGTTCAAGCCTTACCTGTCGCTACTCTTCGCCCGCGGCCAATCGGCGTGAGAGATTGGCGACGCTACATGACTCAACGGTCGATGTGTCGTAAAACTAATAACCAACCGACCCCACTCTGATGTTGGTGAGACCATAATATTTTCGGGCTCATTTTTCATGCATTTATGCTCATGCTCACATCCGAAATTGTATCTAGATAAAATAATATTAACGGATCTCGTATGTTGCTTCGGAATGTTGCATATCAACTGATATTTTGTTCTGTATCCACTACTCAAGGTCAGATAAGTTTATAAAAGAGCAAATGTTTCGTAAAATTAATGTCACATAGAAGTGTTAACCATACACATTTTGCAGAAGTGGGTGGTTACTGCCCGCATGCACAAATGACGACGCAATCCCCTTTCTTCGGACACAAATTTAAAGTAGTACTTCAGGAGAAATATCGAAGTGCAAGTTGGCACATTTCAAAATGAAAAGAGCAGATCAGACTCTAAATGAGATAACTTGAACTTGAAATGTTGTATTGCACCGTGAAATGGCTTTGAAGGATACTTGCGCGCGGAAATTCCGTCCCGTACCGAAGGCTGGAAAGACAGGCTGTTCCTGGATTTTTGGCGTCCAGAATGTCATCTTCTTGAGAAAATTACCTCTCATTTTTATTCTCATTTGGGGTTTCAATGGTGCTGTTTCACAATTAACTGTTCTGTGATAAATCGCTCAATATTCGCTAGAAAGTGCAAACTAAAGTTCTGATGTTGTATGTTTGAAGAAAAATATCCTCGTATTCGATTGCCCAAAAATCTTTCCCCCTCCATATCCAGGATTGCAAAGCACAGATCCAACACTGCCCATATCTCTTTCTTTGAACAAAGATTAAGTGCACTTCATGAAGAATATTGCAAGAAAACTAGGTGAAAATCGAAATTAAATGACCATATATGCTCTAAATGAAGAACGTAAAAGGCTGTCACAAAAAGTGATTTTTGTTTCAAAAGTGACGATCGGGCTAGGCGGCTCAGACCATCGTTGGAAGCAATTTCACGTGGGTATTCTTGCAGTAGATGTAGTCACATGGAAGCGAAACTTGTGGAAGCTTATGCAGTTCGTTGTCATTCGAGAACAAAATGTGTACAAGTTATGTCATGTCGGCGCAAGGTGGTTTTAAAGTTCTTTTTAATGTAACAGTTCTGCCTATGTCAATTTGTGTGTTATAATCGTTGTGAAACAGATGACATGGAAGTAGAATCACTCAGGCTTCGTTCTTGCTTGTAATCAATGGCTTGTATATTTGTGTGTCCTGTGAAATAGTTTGAAAACCATTGGGTGCCAATACCGTACAATCTCAGCGTTTCTGACCACTGTTCTTAAGGTACGACGTGAAAACATTTTTACTTGTCTAGCAGCACTACAGCTGAATTTTCGCCTATATCCAGTGAACGCAAAAGCATAACCTGTATGGCGCCAATAACGGTTTCAGTTAAGTGCTGCTTGCTGTAACCATGTTGGGTTTCTCATGGCAACCAAGCTGATTCTTTATGCCATTAGTGGCACAACTTTCATCCCAGCTTGAATCATGCCTGATACAAATAGTCGTGTGTGTTGCCAGGGAGTGGATAGGTGTCGGGTTAGAGGATGGTGATAGTACTTTGGGTTGTGGCAATCGAATGACTGTCGAGCATACATGATGCTGAGACGTGATCGACGCTGTGTGAACCGTGATTGGACGAGGGTGTGATGACGAGGTCATGAGGGATGGTGTGAATGATGAATGATAGTCGTCAGTTTGAAAAGAAGAAGTTAAATCAAGGTAATCGATAGCTGGGCCTGTACTTTGCACTCTCCTGTTGCTATAATCGCAGGTAGCATCGATACTGGCCGTTGTCGGCAGGATTTGCCGTCACTTTCTCCTTCTGTAGGGGTGGTGAAGGTACGATTCCTTGAATTTGGCACCAGTTCTATTGTTAAGCTAGCGTTGACGAAATCGGGTAAGGCCCTGCCACGAAGAAATTGTTTTGTACTGTAGACAAGCCCGCGCCGGCAACGCCTATTGAAGTGGAAGGCTCCATCACAAGCAGTGTTGTATGCAAAGCTTGAATGCATGCCGGATGTGCTTCGAAACTGCATGTGCTCAGGTGTGGAAGATGTGTGGACAAAGGCTGGGAAAGCTTTTGTGTCGGTCGTGTCTCATAGAAGTATATATTTTCCATGATAAATATTGTCTCCGGGAAGCTATGAGATACGTTGTGTTGTGTATGTAAGTTGTAATTGTTGTCAAAGCAAATGTTTCGTTAACCTTTTCACAATATTCTGCACTGCCTTGCCTGCCTTGCCTTCCCGTGACTTATAGCTGTACAGTTGCTCCCATTCTCAATTGAGCAGGCCAAGCTCGAAGCGTTATTTATTACGTTTTTTTCTCCAAAACTCAGTTCTTCCTGCCTGGTGCAGTCCCGCCACCGATGCATTCTATTGGAAGAACACGCCCGTTTCGTCCCCACCTTGACGGTCCAGCTCGTCCTCATCTCACGGCGCCATTGCAAGTACCCTTCCCGCGTAACACTGAGTACTTGACACTGAGTTCACGTCCGCTTCTAAGTCACACGCTGCTGGCTCGTGTCACCGCCATTGGAAGTGCGGCGCCTCAATGGCGACCAGTCACGTGCGGGCTATGTTTACGGTGCAGCCGCAACCTTGGAACGTGGCCTCGTAGCCCTGTCCACGGTTGGCAGATCGTGACTGTAGGCCCGCCGATAGGGCACGAGGCGGCATTGCTGGGGCAGATCGCGACGGTCGGTGAGCTAGCTGAACAAATCGTGGCTGTGGGTTCGTCTGTTGGGCACGAGACGACAGTGTTTCGGCATATCGTGACGGTTGGTGGAGTACCAGAATAGATCGTGGCTCTCTGTGGGCCCGTCAGTTGGACACCAGGTGGGGTGTTGGAGCGGATTGTGGCGGTCAGTGGGGCGCAAGGTGGGATGTTGGAGCAGATTGTGACGGTCAGTTGGGCACGGGGTGGGTGTTGGAGCAGATTGTGACAGTCATTGGTGCACCGAAGATACTAAGGCCAGGTCAGGTCACGCCGTATGAATATCCCTGGTACATCACTTGCAATATACAAATTGTTTTCCAAGAAGAGCTGATATGATACCGAACGTCTTTGTAAACTGTCCAGCTTCTGACCTCGTGACCTTGCCTTGGGTCACGACAATGCATACACTCATAAAGCAATCACTTTGGCCTTCGCCTAAGTGTATGCTGTCTGGGAAGTAGTTCCTGGCAAAGGTCAAATAAGATTGGATTGCACGAGGTCAGGTCGTTGGTTTGCCATCCAATGTCATGTCGCACAACCTAGGCGGCGCTGAAACCAAATTCAGGTCTGATTTCATGAGGAGCAGAAGCATTCTGTTTAAGATGGTATTGTGTAGAATATACATTATATTTGGCCTGACGTTATGTCGCCGACCTTTGACACATATTTTAAACAATAATAGTTATTACATGCTCTTTATAATTTTCGGCGTGAAAATTACCCCCCCCCCCCTCTCTAATTACCATTCTCACCAGTCAATGCGGTATAAAGCGGAAGTTGATTTCAGGTCAGTATTCTTGACCCCAATTAAGAATTAGAGGTAACAGGTTGTTCGTCTTGATAAAACAGCATGATCATGAGTTTGATATTAAAACGTTGGAACTACTCTGAATGGCGGCACTTTTAAGATTTCGAGACTTGCTCTCTTTGACCCATCCCAGGTCAATTACTTTTGATGGCCGTGACCTGAAAGTTGTGCGATATATACAAAACATATACATAAGGAGGCACCGAAAGCTCCGTGTCTGCGTCTGCTTATTCGGCTGCTATCCCTGAAAATCCTGAGGGTGAGCAAAATCCTGAGGGTGTCAAGAGGAGGCTCCCCGGTCCGACGAGAGTTTATGCAGCACTTCTTATATTTGTCAGCTTTATTCCTCCTTTGTTTGTATCTCCTTGTCCATATCCCACATCATACATTGTGCAACATGAAGAAGAAAAACTAACGTGGAAGGATTTGGCGACATGACAGGTGTGGTGTAGCACTGGCATGTACAAAAGTGGCAACTATTGGAAGTAGGTTGATGGCGCAATTGTCAGAAATTAACTATGGTAAGATTACTAACTTGGTTGCTGCGATTCACGGTAGTCAGTTCAGAACGTGAAACCTATTCCTGGAGGTGAAAACATGCTTCTGTTCGGTATTGATTCCATTTTAATTTTGGACCTTCACAGTTCGTATTAGGTTTCGCCAAGTCTTGCTTTCGAGGCTCTCGAAGAGGCGAGAGCCCCGAATCCCCTCCCTCTCTCAGGGAATTCCTGTTATGGTTCGGTGCGATTGCCACTGCGAAGCAACGTGGATCTACGCATATTTACCGGGTGTTGGTACCCTCAGCACCATCCCAGAGAAGTTTGTATGAGGTACTTCTGCAAGATCGCAGTTTTCGGACTGTCCTGCATGCACTGCGGTATCCATCTCTTAGAAGTCGTCATGCTTCGCCGAAAATTACACTCGGCCACCTAGCACAAGCCACGCCGCTCTGGATGCGGACTCGAGGGTTACAGACTGACCACTTAGATGCGATCAAATTGTTAACGATGAAAGGTCCGAAGTGAGAGGCTACCTTCTGTCCGGTCCACATCAGCCACACATTGACCTGTTAACGATGAAAGGTCCGAAGTGAGAGGCTACCTTCTGTCCGGTCCACATCAGCCACACATTGACCTGTTAACGATGAAAGGTCCGAAGTGAGAGGCTACCTTCTGTCCGGTCCACATCAGCCACACATTGACCACATTGACACATCAGCCACACATTGACCTGTCGCTGTCACTTACACCCAACGGATGAAAGTTCCGTGTATCCATGCTGGGCTGCCACTTTGATTTGGCACTACGTGGCTGTGCGTGGAGTGCTCACGATGATGGTCGTGCTCATATTGCGGGACGCGACAGCCGGCGTATGTATTTCCGACATATTCTGGGTGGTGAATCTCATTTATTGCTCTCAGGGTGCCTTTTCTTCATTGCTTCACCATCTTTGCTTTTCGACCATCTACACTTTGCCTTAACACGCGCCCTGGAGGGCCTCTGAAAATTACGCGCACTTGAGGGGGGGCGGATTCCGCCCCCCCTAAGATCTCGGCACCTAGTAAAGCTGGAGGAACGAAATTCGCAGGGTGGATGGGTACGGTAGTGAACTCTATTGTGTGCAAATTTCATGACCTTAGATCAATATCTTCAAGGTTAAATGAGGTCACATTTGCAAAATTTTCTGGTTTTGAGCGGCTTCGCTTGTCATTGTTATGGATCGCTGTGATTGTGTTTAAATGCTCCAAAATTGGCATCAATGATGTTTTGGACATTACTAATGATGCAATGCAGATGCTAGACCCAACATTTGACCTCAGGTCACCTATATAACACCACTTTATCCGGTCAGTTACCTGTTCCAGTTACCGTAACCGAGCCGCCCGCCCGACTGCTCCGTCGGGCAGCTCGGAGCAATCGGCTTCGTGAAGAAAGGAGTGAAGTACATGAATAAAGTATGGAAACGCAATGACAAACAGTACAAATGACAAACAGTAGTGCATTTATGACAACATTCCAGTTGATCAAGTTTGGTTCCATTAACCTGTCATGAACTTGACCTGACTTGACCTCGGTGACCTAACATGACCTTGGAACTATATAGCATATCAATATACATCAAACAAGTTGCTAGTGTTGCCAAGAATACTTCCCTCTTGCAAATATACAGGAAGTACATCAGCGCCGATTTTTGTGGTCTGGCGCTGGAAACACACCTGGGTGGAGCAGGGCAGTTCGTGACAACCTTCGACGCCGTTTGCACTGCCCAATGGTCACAAACTCCAGACAAAGACCGCTACGCTTTGGTAATTCGCAACCGCCGCTGCAAAACACGTGTCAAAGACCACCTGTTCATTGTATGCACCAAGACAGATTGAATGTTCCATTGAATGTGGGGCTTTATGGTGCAATGACTACGTCATTGGCAATTGTGTGCCCACGACATTGCTTATATCACAAAAACAGCTTATCCAAGTTAACACGCGCACTGGAGGGGGCGGGCGAAATCCGCCCACCCCTCCGGTTTTTCGTAAATAACTGCAAATTATACCGATCGATATACGCGATTTTCTGCGTACCTGCTTAGAAATGACCGGCGCGTCGTTTAAAGCAAGAAAAATGGAAATCGGCTATCATTTTTTTTCTTTAACGGCCCCTAACTTGAAAATGTCTCCGCCGATTTCCATTTTTCTTGCTTTAAACGACGCGCCGGTCATTTCTAAGCAGGTACGCAGAAAATCGCGTATATCGATCGGTATAATCTGCAGTTATTTACGAAAAACCGGAGGGGTGGGCGGATTTCGCCCCCCCCCCCTCCAGTGCGCGTGTTAACTTGGATAAGCTGTTTTTGTGATATAAGCAATGTCGTGGGCACACAATTGCCAATGACGTAGTCATTGCACCATAAAGCCCCACATTCAATGGAACATTCAATCTGTCTTGGTGCATACAATGAACAGGTGGTCTTTGACACGTGTTTTGCAGCGGCGGTTGCGAATTACCAAAGCGTAGCGGTCTTTGTCTGGAGTTTGTGACCATTGGGCAGTGCAAACGGCGTCGAAGGTTGTCACGAACTGCCCTGCTCCACCCAGGTGTGTTTCCAGGTACCCTGGTGACGAGCTCCCTCAGATGACGTCACCTGTCTCCTCGGACACTGACGCGACGCTGACCTGACCCGCTCGACAGAGACCTGGCCTGACCCGGTGTTCAGGCGTCGGCCAGTCTCTTGCTGAGGCTGTCTGTCTGACGTCTGGGGCGGTGACCGTCCAAGTCCGACTGACCTCTGGTGTCTGGAGCGGTGACTGTCTAAGTCCGACTGATCTCTGGTGTCTGGAGTGGTGACTGTCTAAGTCCGACTGATCTCTGGTGTCTGGAGCGGTGACTGTCTAAGTCCGACTGATCTCTGGTGTCTGGAGCGGTGACTGTCTAAGTCCGACTGACCTCTGGTGTCTGGAGCGGTGACTGTCTAAGTCCGACTGATCTCTGGTGTCTGGAGCGGTGACTGTCTAAGTCCGACTGATCTCTGGTGTCTGGAGCGGTGACTGTCTAAGTCCGACTGACCTCTGGTGTCTGGAGCGGTGACTATCTAAGTCCGACTGACGTCTGGGGCGGTGACTGCCCAAGTCCGACTGACCCCTGGTGTCTGGGGCGGTGACTGCCCAAGTCCGACTGACCCCTGGTGTCTGGAGCGGTGACTGCCCAAGTCCGACTGACCCCTGGTGTCTGGAGCGGTGACTGCCCAAGTCCGACTGACCCCTGGTGTCTGGGGCGGTGACTGCCCAAGTCCGACTGACCCCTGGTGTCTGGAGCGGTGACTGCCCAAGTCCGACTGACCCCTGGTGTCTGGGGCGGTGACTGCCCAAGTCCGACTGACCTCTGGTGTCTGGGGCGGTGACGGACGAAGACCGGCTGACCTCTGGCGCCCGAATTGCAGCGTTAAGATAATGTTTTTTTTTGGTCAGATGTGAGATGTCGAAACGCGCATGTAGGATGTCGAAATTCGCCATTGAAACAATGTCGTTTAAGAGCTTTTTTTTCAAGTCCTTCCAGCAGATGATGGAAACTGGTCGAAGTGTCCTAAATCCCAAATAGCTAACTCAGCTTTCAGCCAATGCTATGTTTTTTTTTCAGTGTGCCTCTTTCGTTTCCTTTGAGGCATACCTAACATATATAAGTTAGCGATAACGACGACAATACCTATGCTATCAACTGGTATTGCATGGCAGACTACACCATTGGCAATCTGTTTATCTGGTATTGCGTTACGAGATGTTGGTGCATCGTGATAAGTTATGGTGAGCAATGAGCATGGCACTTATAAACGAGATACTGTTATGAATGATGGGTGCAGACTTTACAAACACGCATCAAGAAGCATGGCGTCAACACTTCTTGGAAAAAAATGTCGATTCAGTATTCAGGACGTGTTATATTCCATCCTATTTCGCGAAGACTCGATGGCTGCCGAATTTCCCCGGCGTGTGCCGGACCAGACGCCAGCGGGTCAGTGCCGAGTCAGAGTCGGCACTGACCAGTGGTCAGTGCCGTGTCAGAGCCGACACTGACCCGTGACCAGTGCCGTGTCAGAGCCGACACTGACCAGTGGCCAGTGCCGTGTCAGAGCCTACACTGACCCGTGGCCAGTGCCGTGTCAGAGTCGGCACTGACCCGTGGCCAGTGCCGTGTCAGAGCCGACACTGACCCGTGGCCAGTGCCGTGTCAGAGCCGACACTGACCCGTGGCCAGTGCCGAGTCAGAGTCGGCACTGACCAGTGGTCAGTGCCGTGTCAGAGCCGACACTGACCCGTGGCCAGTGCCGTGTCAGAGCCTACACTGACCCGTGGCCAGTGCCGTGTCAGAGCCGACACTGACCCGTGGCCAGTGCCGAGTCAGAGTCGGCACTGACCAGTGGTCAGTGCCGTGTCAGAGCCGACACTGACCCGTGACCAGTGCCGTGTCAGAGCCGACACTGACCCGTGGCCAGTGCCGAGTCAGAGTCGGCACTGACCAGTGGCCAGTGCCGTGTCAGAGCCGACACTGACCAGTGGTCAGTGCCGTGTCAGAGCCGACACTGACCCGTGGCCAGTGCCGTGTCAGAGCCGACACTGACCCGTGGCCAGTGCCGTGTCAGAGCCGACACTGACCAGTGGCCAGTGCCGTGTCAGAGTCGGCACTGACCCGTGGCCAGTGCCGAGTCAGAGCCGACACTGACCCGTGGCCAGTGCCGTGTCAGAGTCGGCACTGACCCGTGACCAGTGCCGTGTCAGAGCCGACACTGACCCGTGGCCAGTGCCGTGTCAGAGCCGACACTGACCAGTGGCCAGTGCCGTGTCAGAGCCGACACTGACCCGTGACCAGTGCCGTGTCAGAGCCGACACTGACCCGTGGCCAGTGCCGTGTCAGAGCCGACACTGACCCGTGGCCAGTGCCGTGTCAGAGCCGACACTGACCCGTGACCAGTGCCGTGTCAGAGCCGACACTGACCCGTGGCCAGTGCCGTGTCAGAGCCGACACTGACCCGTGGCCAGTGCCGTGTCAGAGCCGGCACTGACCCGTGGCCAGTGCCGTGTCAGATTCCCACGCTGGACGGGTCCGTGGCGACTGAGTGGCCGGGCGCCGGGCCGGAGCGGCGACACTGACCCGTGACCAGTGCCGTGTCAGAGCCGGCACTGACCCGTGTCGCGCCGGCAGCATCTCCCACGCTGGAGCGGCGTCTGTGGCGACTGCGTGGCCGGGCGCCGGGCCGAACTGCGGCCGACACCGACCCGGCATGGAGCACGTACCGGGCCGCCTCACTGTGCGAGCCGGCGCCGGGGCTGACGGCCGATGTCGGCCTCGACACCGACACCGACACCGGCCCGGACCCCGACTCCGAGGAGTACGGGTCGATCGAGGACAACCGTCTGGTGCCGCCGCCACCCGCTGCTGACGTCACGGAGAAGGCGGGTCGGCGGACATCGGCCCAGCAGACCAAGCAGGAAACGCCGGGTCAGGTGAGCTGACGCGGCGCCAGGTCTCCACCTGTCCGAGCGATGTCGGCTGGGGTCGGTCAGGCGCCGGGTCAGGTAAACTGACGCGGCGGCAGGTCTCCACCTGTCGGAGCGATGTCGGCTGGGGTCGGTCAGGCACGGGATCAGGTGAGCTGACGCGGCGACAGGTCTGCACCGGTCGGAGTGATATTGGTGTTGTCTGTTGACCAGGTAAGCCACCAGGAGCATGTGCATGGCGTCGTAGCAGTAGTCAACTGGTGGAGGATCGCCTTCTGTGGAAGTGACGACTTGAGCTGGTTTGTGGGGAACTTCAGGACATATTGACCAGGCAAGGGGATGATTGTGTGCCCTCATGTTTCAGATGTTGAGCAAAATTGGTGTATAGGGTTATCCTATGCCTGGATATCCACCTGTTACAATTTTATTTCCATCAGGTCAACGGTTCAGAGTTGTAGCCTCGGACTTTTCTGGAAGGTCACGCTGCACGGCTATGCTCGGTGGCCGATAACTATGTTAAAAATCATTCAAAATATGAATATTCCCGATAAGTTGAACTCGCAAAGTTTCAAGGAATCCAATTCCGGCAATATTTCATATGTATGGTAAATAAAAAGTTTCACCATGACCTCAGGTCACGATACCACCGTTGGCCTCGATGTCCGTTAATTTTTTTTTCCGTTGACAGCGGATATATCACAAAGAAAATATATTTGGCGTGATATATCACAAATAAAAATAATATCGTTATTGCTGCAAATGGTCGTTTGGAGAGCACAAACTTTTCCGTATTTGAAGCTTCTCAAGGATTGAACTACTTACTGTCTCGGCCGCCACTCTGCATATAATCGATATATTATATATCATGCACCGACGTCTTTTCTGGCATTGTGCGGATGATGGACGGTTTTAAAAAGTAATACACAGAGCTGTATACTTCAAAAATTTCACGAACGACATCAAGCAACATTCAGTTAATCACTTGTTGCTTACCGCATGATTTGCTACGCAAAAGCACCATGCCATTCCGTAGCAGTTCAACTCCACGCATACATGTAAGATCAGATAGCCCCACCCAGGGGTGTTGTTTTATACACTTTTGAGGGGACAAATGCTCCCGCAATGCTCGCTTTGCCATCGCCCCATCATTTTAACTTTTAACATGGGATCCTATGGAGTGTGCCCCCATCCCAATCCATTTGGGGCTGTCCATTGCCTTCATGTATTTCCCCCCCAATCATTTTCAGAAATCAACACTCCATCCCCCACCAACTCGGTCACGTGGTGTTTGCGCAGATCCTCCGCAGCATGCGCCCAGGCGGTGTACGTCCCACCCCAGGGGAGGGGTGGGAGAGACAGGCAGGGATGGTACCTCGGGTGGGGAGTGACACCAGCCACAGAAAGCATTGGTGAAAACAAGGGTCCAGGGTGCTGAGTCAGCTCGCTACTGCTGTCCCTAGGATTCGCACCTAAATAGTATCGCCTGTGGAATCGTGGTGGGGATTGAATCGTGCGCACAGTGCGCTTACGGCTCTGTACGGTGTACAGTCGTGAAACCGGGAAAATAACACACACTAGCTGTTAACGCTGGAGCAGTGCATAATGTCACTGTGTTTTTAGTACTGTTCACATCAATATGTTGAAGAAAAGGGTTTTCAGCTGGGCTTCATTATTGTCCTGATCCATTCAAGCGCCATGAGACCAAGATAGCGAAGAATGTCAAAGAAGTTAACGATGAACTGATCAGCAGATTTTGTGATGCACGCACAAAGAAAGGTGTATTTTCTGTATTGCATTCATGGTAAGGTTGAGAACACCGGACAGTCTACACAAAAATGGAGACAGAAAGCAGCACCAGTTCAAGCAGCACCAGCCAAGAAGGGAGTGGCGATGTCTCGACTGAATCCAAAGTTGATGTAAGCTACAGTCAAAACGCAGAACAACTGATGCCACTCCTTGGAATATCGCCATTTAACAAGAGTACGTTCAGTAAAATGCATGGTGGGGATGACGTCTTGCCTATGTAATGTGCGTAGATGTGTGGTCGCGAATACTAAATTTGCATTATGTAGCATGAAATATTAAAAGACCGTTGCATTTCATGATTTAATTGTCTCCAGGAATTACATATCATGAAGTGCAACGATATTTTAATATTTCATGCTACATAATGCAAATGTAGTTATTTTTAGCAGAAAGGTACGCACATTACGTAGGCAAGACGTCATCCCCCACCATGCATTGTACTCAACGCACTCTTGTTAAATGGCAATATTCCAAGGAGTGACATCAGTTGTTCTGCGTCTTGCCGCTCACACAAACTTGGGATTCGGTCGAGACATCGCCACTCCCTTCTTGGCTGGTGCTGCTTGAGCTGATGCTGCTTTCTGTCGCAATTTTTGGTAGACTGTCCGGTGTTCTCAATCTTACCATGCATGTAATACAGAAAATAAACCTTTCTTTATGCGTGCATCGCACACTCTGCTGATCACTTCATCGTTTGCTTCTTTGACATTATTCGCTATCTTGGTCTCATGTCGCTTGAATGGATCAGGACAATAATGAAGCCCAGCTGAAAAAAAACTTTTCCTCAACGTGTTGATGTGAACAGTACTAAAAACACAGTGACATTAATACACTGCCTCCAGCGTTAACAGCTAGTGTGTGTTATTTTCCCGGTTTCACGACTGTACACCGTACAGAGCCGTAAGCGCACTGTGCGCACGATTCAATCCCCACCACGATTCCACAGGCGATACTATTTAGGTGCGAATCCTAGGGACAGCAGTAGCGAGCTGACTCAGCACCCTGGACCCTTGTTTTCACCAATGCTTTCTGTGGCTGGTGTCACTCCCCACCCGAGGTACCATCCCTGCCTGTCTCTCCCACCCCTCCCCTGGGGTGGGACGTACACCGCCTGGGCGCATGCTGCGGAGGATCTGTGCAAGCACCACGTGACCGAGTTGGCAGGGATGGGGTGGTGTGGATATCTGATCCTTCCATGTATGCGTGGAGTCGAACTGTTACGGAATGGCATGGTGCTTTTGCAGAACAAGTTATGCGGTAAGCAACACGTGGTTAACTGAATAGCGCTCAATGACGTTCGTGAAATTTATGAATATTATATAGCTTTGTGCATTACTACTTTTTAAAACCGTCCATCATCTGCACAATGCCAGAGAACACGTCGGTACATGACATCATATTATATCGCGATTATGTGCAGAGTGGCGGCTGACTTAGTAGTTCAATTCTCGGAAAGCTTCAAATATGGTAAAGTTTGCGCTGTCCAAACGAACATTTGGAGCAAAAACAAATACGCTATTTGATTTGTGACATATCAAGCCAATATATGGTCCTTCCGTCCTTTAAATTCAAAATAAAAATTAATCGTGCATCGAGGTCACGGGAGGTCACGTGATCTAAGATCACTGTTTTTTTTTCTTCAATATTATTTATCACATATACACAATATTGTCGGAATTGGATTACTTGAGCCTTTGCGACTTCAAAACTGTCAGAATATTTATATTTTGAATGATATTTAACATAGTTACCGGTTACCGAACATAACCTTGCAGCGTCATCTTCAAGAAATATCCGAGGCTTTAACTCCTGAGCCTTTGACCTGATCGAAGTAAAATTTGCACAGGTGGATTCAGGGCATAGGATTAACCTATACAACAATTTTGGTCCAGATCTGAGAGATAAGGGTGCCGGGTCATGGTCGATCTGTCGTGGAATGCCCCTTGTATTGGATGGGGTCCCCCATGATCTGCTATTTCAATTGAAGATGGACATTAATATGTATGAAACTAGTTACTGTCAGCTGGAGATCAGTATAACGGGCTCTATTTAAATAAAAAAAATATTTTCTCTAGTTTCCTTTCAAATCGCAGAAATGCCTTCATTTTTTCATCGATTGTACAGTAATCTACTATTACTGGGATGTAAGTAGAACCTAATCAGAGTAAGGCTATTTAAATTGTTTCGGAGGAGCAATGTTTACGGCGTGGGTGTCAATAAACTGCCAACCGGTATTGCGGAGTTAGTGAAAAAGAGCGGATGATAAATCCGGAGAACGTGGTGTATTGAGGGACAAAGCACTAGTACATAATTTTTGCAACCGCGGGTGGATGAACATGCTGCAAGCCATATTATACACCAATCACATGGAGTTATTTCCAAATTCCTTTTCTTACTTTCAAAATGTAGCTAATCAAAATCTAGAATAACGCAGTCCATCAAAAGTCGGCTGATCTGGAATACTGCATGCCAACGTCGTGGTCGCACAAGGAGCTGGATGTGAGCGATTTTGTCCGGAGCGGTTGATGGACACAGCAGCTGGAATGTGTGGCCAGTCGCCGCAGTTCGGTCTGGCCACCCGTCGGTATGCATATGGATGTGTATGTTATGCCGACACGCTGCGGTCGTCCCTGACCCGAACAACTGCCGACTGGGCGGTCACCACGGCTGCGGCCCGTCTCCGGGCGTGACTCAGTCGCAGCGCGTGCCACTAGCCGCGTTTCGGTCGCGCCTCGGTCGCGCGCCGACACAAACGACGTCACTCGGTATCGACCTGCGACCGAAATTCAGGTGTTGGACGGCCGTGGCGTCAGTCAGACGACCGACGTCGGCACCGACGGCGGCGCCCACGGCCCTGTCTGGTGAGTCGGCAGGTGATGTTGTCCGGCAGTTCGTCCACGGCTCTGTGTCTCGTGACTCGGTAGGTGATATTGTCCGGCAGTTCGTCCACGGCTCGTGCCCGGTGAGTCGGCAAACGCTGCTGCCTGCTGTAGGAATGGGACGAACTTCTGGTGCTCTCAATAAATTGGAGATGTTTGCCTCCGGAGCAGGCGCTGAGTGAATATGTTGCGACTCTTTTAGTGAGAGTGAAAGGTATTGAAATTTCGTCGTGACACGAGGTTGCCCTCCCGCCATCTTCCTGGGATCTATGGGTAGGCTCTGGCGTCTGCTGTAGTTGCTATGCAAAATGGCATCATCCACCAAAGAAGTGAGATGTGTTGACATCTCGCCGTGGGCGTTACTCGACGTACCGTGTTGGTGTCGTGGCGTGGGAGAGACCTTGGCGTCCTGTTGTGTTGGTGTCGGGACGTGGGAGAGACCTTGGCGTCCTGCTGTGTTGATGTGACGTGGGAGAGACCTTGGCGTCCTGCTGTGTTGATGTGACGTGGGAGAGACCTTGGCGTCCTGCTGTGTTGATGTGACGTGGGAGAGGCCTTGGCGTCCTGCTGTGTTGATGTGACGTGGGAGAGACCTTGGCGTCCTGCTGTGTTGATGTGACGTGGGAGAGGCCTTGGCGTCCTGCTGTGTTGATGTGACGTGAGAGAGACCTTGGCGTCCTGCTGTGTTGGTATCGGGACGTGGGAGAGATTTTGGTGTCCTGCTGTGTTGGTGTCGGGACGTGGGAGAGACCTTGGCGTCCTGCTGTGCTAGTGTCGGGACGTGAGATAAATTTTGGTGTCCTGCTGTGTTGGTGTCGGGACGTGGGAGATATTTTTGGTGTCCTGCTGTGTTGGTGTCGGGACGTGGGAGAGACCTTGGCTGTGTTGGTGTCGTGACGTGGGAGAGACTGTGGCGTCCTGCTGTGTTGATGTGACGTGAGAGAGACCTTGGCGTCCTGCTGTGTTGGTGTCGGAACGTGAGAGAGATTTTGGTGTCCTGCTGTGTTGATGTCGGAACGTCAGAGAGACCTTGGCTGTGTTGGTGTCGTGACGTGGGAGAGACCTTGGCTGTGTTGGTGTCGTGACGTGGGAGAGACCTTGGCCTCCTGCTGTGGCAGCGAGTGTACCTCCGGCTGGTGATCGTGCTGGTAGATTGTGAGAGGCTGACGGCAGCAGAACACCTGTGAGTCCACCTGCACGCGCGCACCTCTCAACATGTCCGGATTACAGTTCGTAGCAGCCAGCTGAATTTAGTGTATGTCATTTAGTATTAGTATTAATGGTGTTAGCTCGTTAAGCACCCTGAAAGAAAATATGGGTGGCAGAAAAGGACATGGCTGCAAATATAATACCAAATGTTTCCTAAATGCTGCATGTCATGCATTCCAAACTGGCTTAATTTCCTGAGTAAAGTAGAACAAATATTCGGCAGTGCTGGTTTCATTACCCACTATTGCAGACTTGTGTAGTTTTCGAAAGCCTTCCGATGATTTCAGGTCTTGCTTTTGCATGGCCGTGTAGTTTCTAGTGGTGCTCTTCCACACATCCCCGTAGGCACCAATGTCACCAATGTTGAATTTATAAAGGATCGTATGGTGCCTAAAATGCAACCGTCAGGAACAAAATTATAACTTTGTTTTGGTCTCGGTTGTTGTGGTGCAATGATTACGAAAGACGCGAAGGTCGAGTGAGTCTCACTTCAACTATCAGAAAACGACAACGTGAGGCATCCTTCCCAACCGCCTCAGCCATGGTGCTTTTGAAGTCTTACAACCTCGCAACTAAGTGACCTAAAGCATTCAATTGTTCGCCAAGTAGTAGCCCAAGTTCTATTATTTTAAATAATTTGTGTTGTTCACTTGAATGCATGAGTAATAACGTTTCCCTACATCTCTACGAACACTGGTTCAATCAAGTTCAATTTGGTGCGAACATTTGCAAACAGGGAGAATAAACCCTGCAATATCCCAGCAATCTGCAGTCGCATGGCCATGGCATCGGTGCATTTTATTTGATTACAATTGAATATCACTTGTTATGTATCTACACACTGTGAACTACTTAGGTAGCTTGGCTCGCAAGCTGTCCCATGGTGGACTCCAGAGTGTCGCCTAGCAATTCGAGCTCGAAGATGCGCCTTCAGGGCATTCGACCGTCACAATACAACGGAAAACCTCATAACATTTAGAAGAGCCAAGGCATTGGCTCGGCGCACTATTCGAGCGGCGTGCCGAACTACATCGACGTCCGAAGTATGGGCTCGTATCAAGAGGATTTCTGGGCAATTCTCGTCAATTCCACTCCCGGTACTCATTATTGGAAACCACATCATAGCTGATCCAGGCGAAGTAGCGTGTCGTATTGCTGATGTTATCGCAAGGCGTAGTGAACACACCGATCCAACATTTTTACAGTACCGTGCCCATAGCCAGAAGGAGATCAGTTTTACCACACTCGAACAACTTGTTTACAATTTGCCGTGTACACAAGCAGAACTTACCTCTGTGATCAGTGATTTGAAATGTGTGTGTGAGGGACCAGACGGTGTGCACAACGAAATGCTGAAGCATTTACCAACGCCTGCAAAGCACGCTTTACTCGCCATCTACAACAGACTTTGGGATGTGGGATATTTCCCACCAGCTTGGCGAAAGGCAATCGTCGTACCACTATTAAAGCCTGGCAAAAGCGGCGAGGACCCAACCCATTATCGTCCGATATCGCTCACATCATCATTGTGTAAGCTGATGGAAAGAATGGTAAACCTTCGCCTCAATTGGTTCTTAGAGACCCGGAACGTTTTATCCAACGACCAGTGCGACTTTCGAAAAAAAAAATCGCAGTACGATCGACCATGTCTTAAGGTTCGATACTGAGATTCGTTTGGCTTTTGCGATTAAGAAGCATCTAGGAGCAGTGTTTTTCAACCTTGAAAGTGCTTTTGATACCGCCTGGAGACATGGGATCTTGCAGAAGCTCCATCAGTGTGGAATCCGTGGATCCCTGGGTGTGTTTTTAAAAAAACGTTATGACGGACCGACAATTTTGTGTGCGAGTGGGCAATCAGACGTCTCATTGGCTCCACCAGGTTGAGGGAGTCCCTCAAGGCAGTGTACTGAGCACTTCCCTCTTCTCGCTTCTTATAAATGACATTGGCAACTCACTTCCCTCGTCAATCGGAAGATCTCTATTCGCTGACGATTTTGCGATCTGGTCTTGCAGCTCGTCAACTCCTCTCATGGAACGACAGCTGCAACTTACAATTTCTCGACTCGAAAAATGGGGACATCAGAATGGTCTCAGGTTTTCCGTAGCAAAAACGGCAGCAATTTATTTCTGCCGACGCCGAGGTACTTGTCCGGACATGACTCTGAAGCTGTACGGATAAGACGTTCCGTCAGTACAAATGGCTCGTTTTCTTGGAGTGCAGTTTGACCACCGTCTTTCATAGAGAGATCATATAAAAACGCTCCGTGACAAGTGTTTTAAAGCAATGGCAATATTGAAGTGTGTCTCCCGTATGTCATACGGTGCTGACAGAAAGACTTTGCACCTGCTCTGCCGTAATCTCATTCGTTCTAAGCTTGACTATGCATGTTTTATATACGACGGGGCGTGTGCCACCACTAAGCGAATGTTAGACCCAGTGCACCACGCTGCGGTGAGAATAATTACTGGAGCATTTCGTACATCCCCAACGGTCAGCGTACTAGCGGATGCTCACGAACCGCCATTGTCCATGAGGCATGAAATGCTCGGTCTCCGATACGTCTGCAAAATACGACAGTTTCCGACACATCCAACATATCCAGCGGTGTTCTCCCGTCACATGCATGCGGTCCTTCGTGACCAAGTTAGGAGAGAAACGTCTTACCGTGTTAGAATGAGGACGCTCCTTAGACAAATGAGACTTCGAATGCAGGGAATTAGGCAGTATGAGCAAATAAGTGCTCCCCGTGGGAACTGGTCTCCCCCTTCATTGACATTTCCCTCTCTGTCGAGAGAAAACAAGATGTGACAAAAGAGGAACTACTATCACGTACATTAGAGCACATTTCTTCAGCATATCATGGTTACATCGTCACATACACAGATGGTTCAAAGACAGACACAGGCGTGGGTAGTGCTTTCGTTAGGGGATCGACCACAAGATCTTTTTCCCTGCCGCCACACGCCACGGTCTTTACTGCCGAGTTGATAGCCATCAGCAAAACCCTTTCATACATCGAAGTCGACGACGAGGATACACATGTTATTTTAACTAATTCTCTGAGCAGTCTTTTGGCCTTGCGCAGTTTTAACCAGCAACATGTCATTGTACGAGACATTTTATCGCAACTTACTTCGATACATCACATGGGAAAACAAGTAACACTTTGCTGGATCCCAGCACATGTCGGAATACGTGGTAACGAGCTGGCCGATCAGGCTGCAAGGCGTGCAGCACAAGCACCAAATAGACGCGTGCTCCCACTTCCAGCCAGTGACCACTACCCAATCATCTCATCATTTATTCTCCGACAGTGGCAGGGCAGATGGGACCAAATGGAGTTCAACAAATTAAAGCAAATCAAACCACATCTAGCGCTGTGGCCCTCGTCCTTCAGCCAAACTAGAAGGGACGAGGTGGCCATCTGTCGACTCAGAATTGGCCACACGCTAGCCACACATAGGTATTTATTGTGCAGGCAAGAAAGGCCGAAATGTATGAGGTGTAATGCCGCGCTAACTGTGCACCATGTGCTGGTGGCGTGCCCAGCATATACGGAAGAACGTAGTCGTCACTTCGGATATGATGCTAATACTCTAAACTTGGACGACTTGTTCGGAACGACGACTTGTTATGCACAACAGAGCGGTTTTGAGCTTCCTTGCAGATATAGGATTTGAAGTAATATACACACCTTCCTAACTGATAATTTGCTTCCACAGATATGCTCTGTTAAGCGCTCTTCATATGTGGCAATCTGATGTGTGAATAAGCAAACTTGTTATGGGTGCAATATAACCCACTGGGGTTGACGCACCCTAAAACCCCAATAATCAATCAACTAAACCGTGCCAGTTAATGGTATGAGATCAATGTGTTATTAGTGAAATGGCTACATTCCGTCAAGCAATTATACAACTCTGTAAAACTGGAATTCAGATGTATCGCTATTGCACTACAACATTTCCGAATTGTGTTTTGTCAGTTGTTCCTCAACACGGAGCGATTGTGACAGCATCATGCGAGATAACGGCTTGTGTCGGTATCACGTGGAGTCGATATCACGTGGTGTTATCAGCCCTAGTACTGTCGATATCACGTGGTGTTATCAGCCCTAGTACTGTCGGTAGCACGTGGTGTTATCTGCCCAAACGCAGTCGATAACACACGGTGAATCTGCCCCAACGCTGTCGGTAGCACGTGGTGTTATCTGCCTAACGCTGTCGGTAGCACGTGGTGTCATCTGCCCTAGCACTGCCGGCAGCACGCGTGTTGTCTGCCGTAACACTGTTGACAACACAGTGTCGCCGTGCCCAATACTGTAGTAGCACGCGTTGTCGTCTGCCGACAGCGAGACCTGTATCGGACAGCCAGCGAGGAAAGCATTTTCGACGGAGCAGACATCGTGCATCGACGCTTCCCGATCCCAAAGCCAGTCGGTACGTATGGCTGCGCGGTACAGGAACCCTGCTCTTCCTTATCCGAACCCAGTGTATCGGTGGTACCTGTGGAGATCATTGCCCCCGCCCTGCCCGAGGTAGCCACTACGCGCCGGTCGTGTTATGACGCGATTTATGTCAGTTTCGTTTGTCCTTTATTGTTGTCTGATTTATCGGTTACGTGATTGAGCAAGTTGATCGTGATTAAGATCAAAACAGCAGCGTTCCGATCATTTGCGATGAGGCGTGCATTTCACCCACTCGCTCCCTGGTTGGTTATTGGTTTTACGACACGTTGACCGTTGAGTCATGTAGCGTCGCCAATCTCTCACGCCGATTGGTCGCGGGCGAAGAGTAGCGACAGGTGAGACTCGAACCAACAACCTTTCGATTGTGAGACGAGCATCTTACCCCCAGACCACTCGTCCCCTCACTCGCTCCCTGGTGTGGTGCGTATTGGCGCGGTGCTCGCCTCGCCAGTGTGTTGTGCCAGTTCACCTCGGTGTTGCTGGTCACGCCGGGTGCAGTCTTAGTAAATCGCATGTCGGCTCATGAGGTAGTGTGAGTGCGATCGTCAGATGAGGCTGTTAACCAGCAGTTGGAAGGGCCGCCACCGGTGGCGGCTCTCTGGCTGGACGGTCTGTCGGACGTGCTGTGGCTGTGGGTGTGGTCAGACGGGCGCCAGCCGCAGGCCGGGCGCGTACGTTAAGCACCACCACTGCGTGTGGTGGGCGGCCGCATTGTCGCCACGTGCTGTTGTCGCTGACTCTGTCGGTGGAGTGCCACAACGCACCTTAGAGCCTGTATCACCACAGCCGGTTGACTTCGCTGGCCGGACACTTTGACTGCGAATCCTTGACTAAAGTTTGCACTTATAGCTTCTAATGACGGTCAGCGGCTTCTTGGCTACGGCTGTGGTGGCAGACGAACTGTAGCTGTTGGCGGCTGTGTTGGCAGACGAGCTGTGAATGTTGACGGCTGTGTTGGCGAACAAGCTGTAGTTGTTGACTGCTGTGTTGGCAGACGAGCTGTGACTGTTGACGGCTGTGGTAGCGGACGAGTTGTGACTGTTGACGGCTGTGTTGGCAGACGAGCTGTGACTGTTGACGGCTGTGTTGGCAGACGAGCTGGATCCATCAGGGGAAGTATCTCCGCTGGACGTATCCCGGCGCGAGAATGAGCGTCTGGTGGCCACGTACGCCCTCCGGATGCAGCGCAGTCTGCCTCACGTGCAGCACAACCTCAGGTGGGGTTACAGTGCAGTCTGCCTCACGTGCAGCACAACCTCAGGTGGGGTTACAGCGCAGTCTTCCTCACGTGCAGCACAGCCTCAGGTGGGGTTACAGCGCAGTCTGCCTCACGTGCAGCACAGCCTCAGGTGGGGTTACAGCGCAGTCTGCCTCACGTGCAGCACAACCTCAGGTGGGGTAACAGTGCAGTCTGCCTCACGTGCAGCACAACCTCAGGTGGGGTTACAGTGCAGTCTGCCTCACGTGCAGCACAACCTCAGGTGGGGTTACAGCGCAGTCTGCCTCACGTGCAGCACAGCCTCAGGTGGGGTTACAGCGCAGTCTGCCTCACGTGCAGCACATCCTCAGGTGGGGTTACAGCGCAGTCTGCCTCACGTGCAGCACAACCTCAGGTGGGGTTACAGCACAGTCTGCCTCACGTGCAGCACAAACTCAGGTGGGGTTACAGCGCAGTCTTCCTCACGTACAGCACAACCTCAGGTGGGGTTACAGTGCAGTCTGCCTCACGTACAGCACACCCTCAGGTGGGGTTATAGCGCAGTCTGCCTCACGTGCAGCATAACTTCAGGTGATGTTGCGCCACAGTCGTCCCCACGTGCTGCATAACTTCAGGTGAGGTTATTGAGGCTTGTCACGGAAACATCTGCGACGAACAGCGATGTTTACGACCGTCCCTCACCAGAACTGATCACGGTTAATCTGCCTCTTCGCATTGGTTCCGATAACCAGAACAGTCAGGATGTGGTTTAATCGTGGTTTAATGTCAGGAAACTGAGAGGGCGAGGCAGCAGTTCCGACAACACGTTAAGCACATGGATAACGCTTGTGCTCATTAATGGATCGGGAAGGAACGCGTCACCTATATCAGGAGGTGAGCCTGTCGCGTATCTCCCGTATCTGCAATATCCCGGGGAAATCAGTGTTGTTGGTTTTGCTATGTGATCAGGTGAACGAATTGATACACAACAGGGATGCCTTGATGACTCACTGGATTGAAAAAGACGAGAATCATAGACCTGAGACTGTTCTAGTCCCTCGCTCTCCGTCAGAGCACATCCCCGGCTAAGTTGAGTTTAGATCAACTGCCACTATACCTGATCATCAACATGGGAATCGTTCCTACTTCAGGATTTCTACTGGAGCCACTAAGAAAAGGTAATACACAGGACTTGTCATTGCCTTGGTCTCACTCGAAACTCCACCGATGGGCTTGCCAATGTCTGTGTGTTCGTGTGACAGAGCGATATGCGTGGTATTTGTTGCCTTATGTACCAAGCCATTCACCTATGTCTACTTGTACGCTCCTTCTGAATGCAGCAGTGTCTCCTGTAAGGTTTTGATTGGTTCCCACAGGCTAGAGCTTCAGCGACGTCTGACCGAGAATCGACAGATCGCCACCATGAAGCAGCAGGCGTGGCTCAAACGCAAGCAGGAGGCACGCCAACACCACGTGGAAATTGCGAAACGGTGAGACGCCCCGGTGATCTCCTCCGTCGCTCTGTGATCTGTGGCTCTGTTACCTGTCGCTCCGTGGCTCTGTCTCTCTGTGGCTCTGTGATCTGTTGCTCCGTCGTTCTGTAATCTGTCGCTCCGTGGCTCTGTGATCTGTCGCTATGTGGCTCTGTGATCTGTCGCCCCGTGGCTCTGTGATCTGTTGCTCCGTCGTCCTGTGATCTGTCGATCCGTGGCTCTGTGATCTGCCGCTCCGTGGCTCTGTGATCTGCCGCTCCGTGGCTCTGTGATCTGTTGCTCCGTCGTCCTGTGATATGTCGCTCCGTGGCTCTGTGATCTGTCACTTCATGGCTCTGTGATCTGTCGCTCTGTGGCTCTGTTATCTGCCGCTCCGTGGCTCTGTGATCTGTTGCTCCGTCGTCCTGTGATATGTCGCTCCGTGGCTCTGTGATCTGTCACTTCGTGGCTCTGTGATCTGTCGCTCTGTGGCTCTGTTATCTGCCGCTCCGTGGCTCTGTGATCTGTTGCTCCGTCGTCCTGTGATATGTCGCTCCGTGGCTCTGTGATCTGTCACTTCGTGGCTCTGTGATCTGTCGCTCTGTGGCTCTGTTATCTGTCGCCCCGTGGCTCTGTGATCTGTCGCTCCGTGGCTCCGTGGCTCTGTTATCTGTCGCTCCGTGTCTGTACTCGCCTTTAGTCGATCCCTTTGCTAACACGTGCTGGTCGTGCTTGCTTCCAATGTATTTGCGTTGTAACGTTTGCAGGTCTGGCTGATTCTGATTATTGTTTTCAACTTTAGTTGTTATCGATTGGTGAATTCTAGTTTCCAAGGTTATCATGGAATGTCCAATGATATTGGCGATAAATTCGTCCGTGGATTATTATTTTTAATAAAGCGATCAGTTATGTTTGATACTGATGTATTTGTATATCGATGCAATTTCGGTTTGGGTGGAGTGCTGCTTGTCCGGTGGTGCAGCGTTGCGGGGCACGCCGCACATGCGTGCCCTGTCGTATAGCATACCCGACGACCCGACCCTACCCACCCCACCGGCTCCGTACGACGGGCATGTTTAAATGTCGGCGCATTCGATATCAACTTACCATATTCTCAAAGTTATTTGGTAGAATACATCAGACAGATTAATGATACTAAAATATATGTTCTCTCGAGTATTATTCATATAATTTATATTATATTATTGTTTGAAGTAGTGTTTAGCATGCGGTTGCATTCGATACCACATATACTTTAGCGATCGTTTAAGTGGATCGGAAGTGTTACGAACCATTATGGACATAAGGGAGTAAGCGTCTCCAGAGTGGTGTAGGGTGTGTGCCGCTCTATACTGCAGGGTCGGCCAGTGACCCGGCCACACCCCACCTGCGCCACACTTCACCAAACGCCCGGCCACTGACCTGCCGGAAAGCCGCACCGACCGCAGGCGTTGCTGCGTATGACGTGACGCGCACTACGTAATAGGGAAGCGCACACGAGCTGCGGGATTTGTGTTGTGCGGTATCGGTGGTGCTGACTCAGCGCCACATGGCTCTCTGTACTGAGCTGAGTCAGACTCCAAGTGATGCGTACAATCAGGTCAGATCAAAACCACCCCACCTCAAAGTACGGCGCAGTTTTTGCCGACCACGGAAGCTTTGTTGAACTGCCGCTAGGTGACAGCTATAGGAATTGCTTCGTTGGCAGTTATAAATTATTCGCCAAATAGGGTGGAATATACCACTTATTGAACACTGAATCGACGTCCTTCCCAATAGAGTATCGACATCGTGCTTCTTGGTGTGTGTTTGTGAAGCCTTCATTCCTTGTTTCTAACTGTATCCCGTTTACAAGCATCATGCTTACGCTCACCATGATGGATCCGGTATCGTGATAACGAACATCCTGTAACGCAATTCCAGGTGAAGGGATTACCTATGATGTGCTGTTATACAATATCAGTTTATAACATAGGTGTTTGTATAGTTATCGTTGCTATCGGTGTCCCCAAATTAGGTACCTCTCAAAACACGCAAAGCAGGAACAGTGATATGTACGCAATTATTTCAAAACTGGGTTTGCAGCACTTAACAATTTTTTAATAGCATTATTTCCATGACGATTTCGACATCCTTCTATACTCGTTTCAACATCTCACACCTAACGAGAAATGATTATTTTAACACTGTTCGTTGGGGCCGCGCCTCATCAGAGCTACGGCAGATGTGTAATGCAGTATGCATCAAGGTATAACTGACCGGAGTAATGATATCAACCTCACTGAGGTGGGTGTTTTCAAGTGAAAAATAAATATATGTCCCTATACGGTGGGGATGGGCGCTATATGACCAACGCAGTCGATGCGCCCCTAAACCCAAATAGCCAACCAACCCTATACGGTGGGTGTTATCACGAAAGCAAAAATTGATGTCGAAGAGCTCACGGGTGGGTGGTGTACATAGCGAGGGTGAAGAAAATCATCGTGTGTAAATTGTAATATAATTTGTATCGGATGGCCACCGAGTAAAAGATGTCAGTTCGGTAAATTGTTTTTGTATCCTCATAATGCATCGCTCAAACTCTGCATGGATCCCCTTAATTGCGTTAGTGTACCAGCATATGAGAACATACCGAACTTGTTGCCGTGTTTAGTGGATGTGCGCGTCGGTTGGGTTAACCGATTGATCAGATCAGTGCCAATGACGACCACCACGCCTGGACGCACAAGGACATCAGATTCTGCGTGGTCCACACGCCTGTCAGCTGTTTTGGGCCACTCTGACCTGCCACACTTGTATTGTACGTCGTCAAGGAAGCGCCTATACCGCGCGTATTAAGGGAACCTGGAGAGACCTGTCGGTATTCATGTCCCGTCACAATACGTGACAGTATCACGAACTAATAATTGGTCGCCTGAAGAGAAACGTGAAGTTTGGCGGACCGTGCAGTGGGCGTCGGCCACCTCACAGGTCACGGCGCAGGCGGGAGCCGCCCGGACGCCGTACACCCACCACCTGTCGGCCGACAGCAGTGCCAGGTGTTCACTTCTCAGTCATGGAGGCGGGAGCCGCCCTGACGCCGTACACCCACCACCTGTCGGCCGACAGCAGTGCCAGGTGTTCACTTCTCAGTCATGGAGGCGGGAGCCGCCCGGACGCCGTACACCCACCACCTGTCGGCCGACAGCAGTGGTAGGCGTTCACTTCTCAGTCATGGAGGCGGGAGCCGCCCGGACGCCGTACACCCACCACCTGTCGGCCGACAGCAGTGCCAGGCGTTCACTTCTCAGTCATGGAGGCGGGAGCCGCCCGGACGCCGTACAGACACCACCTGTCGGCCGACAGCAGTGCTAGGTGTTCACTTCTCAGTCATGGAGGCGGGAGCCGCCCGGACGCCGTACAGACACCACCTGTCGGCCGACAGCAGTGATAGGTGTTCACTTCTCAGTCATGGAGGCGGGAGCCGCCCGGACGCCGTACAGACACCACCTGTCGGCCGACAGCAGTGATAGGTGTTCACTTCTCAGTCATGGAGGCGGGAGCCGCCCGGACGTCGTACAGACACCACCTGTCGGCCGACAGCAGTGCCAGGTGTTCACTTCTCAGTCATGGAGGCGGGAGCCGCCCGGACGCCGTACAGACACCACCTGTCGGCCGACAGCAGTGCTAGGCGTTCACTTCTCAGTCATGGAGGCGGGAGCCGCCCGGACGCCGTACACCCACCACCTGTCGGCTGACAGCAGTGGTAGGCGTTCACTTCCCAGTCGTGGAGTTGGAGTGCATAATCCTTTAGTTCGCGACAGCATGAAGTGTATGTATGGTACGCATAAATCATGTAGCGTATACATTTTGGTGAGACGGAATGATGAATTGAACATTGCTTTTGCATGCAATAAAGGAGTGTATGATTTTCTTTCAAAGTTGAATTTATATTTGCGTCGCAGTTTCATCAGTGTTGTTGTGTGTTGTGGTCCATGTATTTTAAGTTCAACTTTAATTGTATGAATGTTGCGTAGTATGGTAATATTGTTGATAAAGGCTGAGCTTACTCACTTTTTTCCATAAGGAATATTGACAATTTTGGGGTTCCTGAGATACAAGGCAACGCTCCTTTTCATTCCAAATGGGCTTTTGTCACCGTTTACCTGTTACCTGGAAGTTTAGGTAAATTATGATCACATACACTCATATTCGCCGGTTGCATGTCTTACTTAAGACTCACATTGGACCAGGGAGGATGTGTCATGAAGTTTGAGAAGAATGAAGACTAGGCAATCTAAAATGGGCTAATCAAACCTAACCCCAACAATTGTTCATGACATAATGATGGAATGATTTTCCACTCTATTTTATCTACTCTATCTGCCTATTTCATCCATAATTTCTCACTCCTTAACGATTGCACGCAAACGGGAAAAGTGAAGAAAAAACACGCTGAGGAACATGCAATTCCAAATTTCTGCACACAGTGCATCATATTCAAGGTCACTTTATTGTGTAATTTCATCAGAAATTCCCACTCTTCCACTGTATTTCGAACTCTAAATTTTCACTCTGGCATCCAGTGTAAGCTTTATCTTCGTAAATCGTTGGATTGATGTTTTGGAATCCTGCATATGGTGAGGATAATTTTGTGGAATTTCAAGTTAGAGAGTATATATTTTTTGTTTCTGACATCAAAAACTCCCTTTTTCGCGTTCAGTTTTGGGCATGTTGATAAGCAACCAGACGTTTTCAGTCAGTTTCGAACAACTCCATTTAATATTTTGGCGAAAAAAAGGAGTGGATCCTTCTCTTATCTTTGAAATAACAGACATCCATGACAATCCTGGCTTAAGACCCTATGGATGTTGGATGTAAGTTCTATGGTAATTAACAATAAACTAATCTAGTCTAACCCTAGCGATTTTTGATGACACAAGGCCTACATTTACATATCCTGGGTATCACACAGCCTAAGCCTATAGCTGTTAGATGGTGTGAAATCTACACCTATAATTGATATTGGACACGAAAACCTACACTCATGGATGCTGGATCAGGCTAAGCCTCCACCTACCGATGTTGGGATGACATTAAAAAAAGAAGATATTCACGACGCCAACCCTGCGTTGGTCACAGTTTGCAGTTTTTCATTGCGCAGTGCCAGTCATAAACAAACGTACCATCGGCAACAAAGTGTGTATTTAATCATTATTTATTTCGGCGTCCAAGTATAGTACGCCGATGAACACAGTTGCTTTTCGCCCCAGAAACCTCGAGTTAGTTACTGATTTTATGGAGTGGATTTTATGGAGATTTTTCGCCCCAGAAACCTCGACCCCTCTCGGAAACTTCCAAAACGTTCATATTCCTGATAGAAATTATCAGTTTTCTACCGAATTGCCATCAATAAAAATATCGTATGATTGCAATGTTAACGAAAACCCTAACATGCCTCAACTGTTACTTTCCATGAGACCGCATCAACATCAATCAGCGAACTTCGCCACAATAGCATGGGCGAACAAGAAAGAAATGATGATATAACAGCCATAATAGATGACAGGAGTTGCAGGTGACAAATCAATGTATTCAGACGTCGACGAAGCACTGACGTCACCTGTCAGCCGACAGTGTGTTCAGACGCCGCCGTACTGACGTCACCTGCCGGCCGACAGTGTGTTCGGACGACGCCGTACTGACGTCACCTGCCGGCCGACAGTGTATTCAGACGCCGCCGTGTTGACGTCACCTGCCGGCCGACAGTGTGTTCAGCGTGCCGGAGGGCCGCCCGCCGACGCCGGAGATCCTGCAGAAGCAGGCCATGTTCGCCGACATCCTGGAGTTCGAGTCGGCACACCCGTGGACGTCGCAGCTGCGCCAGAGTTTGGACGCGGCGCCCGACAGCCCGCGCACCGTCGAGAACGCACTGCTGCACATGGTGCTGGAAAAGTCGCACCCGCTGTCCAAGCTGCGACAGCGCTTGCAGTACTCGCTCTTCTGCAAGGTGAGCGGACGCGGCGGTCCGCCCGCGGGATAGTTTTGGCCAGGTCGGTGTCACTTCTTGCCAACGGTTGCCCTGGAACGTCATTTGTGGGGCACTAGGGAAACGAGCGTGAATATTGGGCTTGGTGTTTGCATTGGCGTGAGCCCCGGGGGATGGCTGAGAAGTGGTCGACTTTCCGTGTGAGCTCTCCGATAGCCTACTGTACGTCCGCAATTGAATGTGTTCTGCCAACATTTTTGATGTGGTTGTTTCGTTGAATATCCCTGTAACGGAAGCCTGGAAAGTGGCGGTGGGAAACCCTGCAACGGTGCCGCCATCTTTGGAAGGAGCAGTAATCGTGAAGTGTCGTCAACCTGGCCTTTTCCAGGTGAACCCGCTCGTGGAGCAGCACGCGCACCTGCTGGAGGCGGAGCGTGTGCTGGCGCGGCCACCCGAGGAGTGGCTCGGCTCGGCCACGCCCAGTCCGGAGGTCGGCCGAGCCGCCGCCGCCGGCCCGAAGTCGGACCGGAGACACGTCGGGACACAGACGGCGACGGGCCGGAGCGGTGCCCGGCCCACGAGAGGCGGGAGCGACACCGAACCAAAGACGAGCGGGAGAGACGCCGCACCGGGCACGGAGACGGGCCGGACAGACGCCGAACCAGAGAGAGAGGAGGGGAACACTGAACCAGAGGCACGGGACGCGGCTGCAGAGGCGGAGATCGACCGGGGAGATGCCGGGGTAGAGGCAGGCGGCAAGAGCACGGAGCCAGAGACAAGAGACGTGTCGACGGAGGCGGAGACGGAGATGGACCGAAGGGATGCGTGCCCGGCTGCCGCCGAGCGGTCGCCGTTCGGCCCGCCGCCGGACGGAGCGGACGAGGCGCTTGTGGAGACGGGGCAGGTGGCCGGCCTGTGGCCACCGTCCTGCGTCGACGTCGTCACCGAGGAGCGGCGTCACCAGATAGAGGCGTTCCGCCGCCACCTGCGCAACGTCATCTCAGGTCAGTCTGCAATCACGCTGTCTCGGGGTTTCGAGGCGTGACGACGGACCGTTCCGGGGACGGCGCGTTCCCGGTGGGCAGGGCGGAGGTGTTTCTCGGTACTGTCCCTCCCCTCCCAAAGCAACAGGTCCAAAGGGCGGGGAAAACTTGTGCAATAGTAGCGACCTACGATAAAGAGGCGCTTTGCCCAGCTGAGAGTGCACGTGGATTGTTTGTTAGGCATGCTACCACCGAAGCAGTCAGTTGGTCAGATTCCCGGTGTTGTTTGTCGACCGGGAATAGTCGTGGAGACGCGTGGGTGCGGACCGGCGACCGAGACGCGTGTCTGGTCCGGCAGACACCCAGGACGGCGTGCAGCTGCTCGAGTGTCTGGCGGCCGCCGTCCACCCGGCGCTGGCCGGCGCGTCGGCGCGGCCCGTCCTGCAGCGACTGCTGTTCACGCCGCTCTGGCCGCACCTGCTGGTGCTGTTCCGGCTGGCCAACTGGCGGCAGGAGAGCGCGCTGGCGGCGACGCTGGCGCGGCTGCGCGCCGCCAGCGCGCGGCCGCCGGCCGGCGAGCCGCGCCGCCTGCTGCGCCGGCTGCTGCAGGCGGCCAGCCCGGCCGACAAGTGCCGCCTGCTGGTGCAGCTGGTGCGGCTGCTGTGCGACTCGCCGGACGGTCCGGCCGGCGCCGACCTGCTGCTGCCGCGCCTCACCGAGCTGGTGGTGCACGCCGGCGCGCCGCAGCTCCTCTCCGAGGTGCACTTCATCTCCGAGTTCATGTCGGACGGCAGCTTCCAGGGCGAGCAGGGATACTGCCTGACGTCGCTGCAGACGGTGCTGCTGTACCTGGTGCAGCAGCAGGAATGACCGTCTCGCCATCCTCTTTTGTCGTCGCTGCAGACGGTGCTGCTGTGCCTGGTGCAGCAGCAGGAGTGACCGTCTCGCCATCCGGGTGCATTTTGTCGTCGCTGCAGACGGTGCTGCTGTGCCTGGTGCAGCAGCAGGAGTGACCGTCTCGCCATCCGGGTGTCTTGCGTCGTCGCTGCAGGCGGTGCTGCTGTGCCTGGTGCAGCAGCAGGAGTGACCGTCTCGCCATCCGGGTGTCTTCTGTGTCGCCGCTGCTGACGGTGACCACATGGTGTGCACCACTGATCATGCTTCGCGCCACCCCACACACAGGACCCATCCTGCCAAGCCTACCCACCAGATCGTCGATACCACTGTGTGCTTTTATGGAGGGCTTTCATCAGTGAAATATATTGTGTGATTCGATGCCTTTTTCCAGATTAATTCAGGAATTCGCCCTGAACCACAGCGGTGCGCAGGAAAGCTGTCTGCAACTGATGTGATTACAGGCCAAGCGGGCATTCTCGAATACCTTCTTTGTAATTAAGTAACCTGGCATGGCTTCCCAATAATGTTTCTCGCTGGTTAACGATTTGCAACCAGTTTATCTGTATAAAAAACAGTAGCAGATATGTGCCCAAATGTTATCAGTAGTGTACCTCAGTATATTGGGCTACTAACGATGTGAGGTCGTTACATTTCGAACCATAGCTCGCGGATCAGAAACGGTTGAAATGTTAACTTTGTTTCAGAAATGTCCGAAATAGTGCCCAAAACATTTTTGGTGTCCAAGAATAATGATGGGCATCAAATTCCATTTCATCATCTAATTTAACCAGAGTGACTTGTAAACCGAAAAAGGTAATTTGAGCTGTTGTTGGCTAGGTAACTTCGAAAGTTGAATGACCTACTTTCACAGTCTGGGTGAGTTGTCCACCACCAACAGCACTACAATCAAAATAAAGGGCCAGGTCTAACCGGGAGCGATATGGATAGCTGGAAACGAATTTAGGTTTGTTTGGTCGTCGAAACTACTGGCTGAAATTAGATTGGCTGTTTACTGCTCAGCAGAAAATTCCAAAACGTTTTTCAGTTTCTACACATATAAATCTAAAAAATGAGTGGAACCACCGGAGTTTGGTGATGCACAAGTTGAGGATTGTGATTAGTCGAGTCTAAGCACGCAATTCTCATCAGTTTTTACTGAGAACTCGGGTACGTGCAAGATACTGAAAGCTATCCTAGGGCAGAGCATAGGCTTGATTTTGCAATATCGACAAGTAGAAAACCATCTGCCAAGTAATCGAGCTAACTAAAGCTCAAGGCACTGTCGACATACAACATGATTTTGGTAGTGTGCTCAAATTGTACCAGTTCTTGGTATCATTTTTAGGCAGGCGTGACTTGAAGTACCTGTTTTTTTAGGACACGTCGACTGTTGAGTCATATAACGTCGCCAATCTCTCACGACGATTGGTCGCGAGCGAAGAGTAGTGACAGGTGAGACTCGAACCCACAATCTTTCGATTGTGAGACGAGCATCTTATCCCTAGACCACTCGTCCCCGACTTGAAGTACCTGAAGATCAGCGTAATGCAAATGCCGATTTTCAAGAAGGTTCACTGCAGAAATTGCAGACTAGTTGGTTTCACTTCCCTAGTTTGTTGGTTGGTTGGTTATTGGTTTTACGACACGTCGACTGTTGAGTCATGTAGCGTCGCCAATCTCTCACGCCGATTGGTCGCGGGCGAAGAGTAGCGACAGGTGAGACTCGAACCCACAACCTTTTGATTGTGAGACGAGCATCTTACCTCTAGACCAGAGTTTGTAAAGTGTTAGAAAATCTTATCAAGGGGAATGTTCAGACTTATCTTGAAAGGTATAGCCTTCTGTGTTATGTGCGCGCCGAAGGGCCTTTCATATAACATCCTGCGGGGAGAGTAGGGAGTCCCCCACCCGATAAGACCTAGGAAATTAATAAAACCACAAGCGCACAACTTGGTGGGTAGATTACGGCCGTAGTGAACCTGTCGCATCCCCTGATCATTATACCTTCGTGATCGTCGAACCAAGAGCGGCCTGATGTCGGTATGCAGCTTACGAGATGCCGGGATCGTCCCGACACATGCCGACAGTGGACCGACATCGGCATGTTTACTGAGCAGGGGTGTCAATTTGTATCCTTTTGTGGGAGCCATGGCCCCACCAATGTTGATCTTGGCGCCCCCCCCCCCAATGTTGATTTGGGCCCCCCCCCAAATAATCTATGACATTTGTATGCTGATAAAAAAGCTAAAGGAAAAAAAGAAGAAAAACACCGTGTTAGGTACATAGAAAACTTAGTTGATGTTAACCAGCACATTTTGTACTGAAAAGAAACAGATTTTGATTAGATAGCGGACTGACTCTCCACCTTTCGCTACAAAATTCAAAATTGTGTTAAAAAAACAACAAAATAGCTGGATTTCCCTCCACTGTGTTAGGAAAACCTACAGCATAAAATGTTGAGATTCGATGATGATGCATTTTAAACTAGATTGTTTGAAAAAAAATATGTTAAGCCACAAAACAACAATTGCATTGTCATACTGATATTTGTACACACCACCAATGGCAAAACCACATGCATATTGAGCTTGAACAGGATTAATTCATTCTTAATTTCCAGTCATTGTCAAACTTGCATTGTCCAGTGAACAACAATCACAGTTATCATTGAGATTGCAGATATGCAAACTATAATTATCTTCAGCAGTCCACCCATCACACTATCAGCTTGATATTTACCTAAGTACCTACCTACATGCCCTACATTCCTAAAGAAAGTAAAAAGAAAGCTATGGCCCACATGACTTTTCTGTTAGCATAGAGGAATAAGTTTGTGTCTGCTTGGTGTTTTAGTTGAAGATTAAAATAGTGAGCTTAACTTACACTAGGTAGCTTCTAGAATTATCGATAGGCTACGTGGACGCTTTGTAGTTGGGTGGCGCGGCCCCGTGGCTTAGGTTTCTGTAGTGCAGAGGAATAAGTTTTTTTTTGGTGGTTAAGTTTAAAATAGAGTTCAAGACAGCGTTGGAAAACTGGCCCTTTTTTGAACTTTTCCCATCCAAAGAACTATACTCCTAAAAAAATAAAATACACTCCTTGCATTGCTAGATGAAGAAATGCTGAACTAGCAATACCCTATGATTGGATGATGATATAGATGTCATCATCCAATAGTGATAAGTTGGATGGAGAGGAAGCAGCATGCTGTGGGCCTATAACAGTTGGTGATCTATGGCTGATAATAAGATCCACTTCCAGTCCTGGTAATCATCATCCTGTTCAGTCATACTGGTTCCCCTAGCACAGAAACTAGCAACATAATTGAGGATAATGACCCATTTGTTATTTCAGGTCATCTGCAACCACAGGACATTCGAAGAGGAGGCAGGAGTGGCTGGAGCAAAAAATGAGATGCCAGCCAGATTGGAAGAATACCAGCTTGCTAGCATGCACAACAGATGGCAACAGATGCCAAAATCTAGATCACTGCAGTCTGCATATGACCTTAATACCAATGAATATTCCATATTCCATAACATTCTATTTGTGCAGGTGATGTGCGATTGTGCGGTGCAGTGCAGCTGAATTAATAAACAGCTACCCATGCCTTCATGTGTATGTTCTCCATTTGTGGAAAAACCTCAGAACAGAGTCCAGAAGTGCTCAGAAGAATGTATGGCTGAACACATAGCTAGAGAGCCAGAGTTGCATTCACACAACTGGTAAGCCACAAAGGGTAGCACTTCCCCAAAATCCCCATAAATCTGGGTGGATGTGAGCCAGGTTTTGCCATGGCATAGGCATTTTCAGGGGCATTATTGCAGTTTAAGGTAACCACAAGACAAGCTTTAGACACATTTCACTTCCATGAAACATACAAAGGTGTTACATTTTGGTAGGTCATGTTAGATGATTTTTTTTTTGTAAGCTAGACAAATGTCAAATTTCCTTAGGGATTTTATGAATTTATTTTTGAAGTTTTTTAATATAAAAAAAGTTCAGACTAGCTTAGGCTAGGTTAGGTTAGAATAGTTTTTTAGTTTGAATCTAGCAAAATATTGGTTGGAAATTTTTGATTTAAAAAAATTGCTTTGAATGGTTAGGCTAGGTCAAGGCCGTATACAGAGGTAAAATCATAAGCTTCTGCGCACCTTTCCGCGCAGGTTGCCTTATGACGCGCACGATGCGTCACAGTGTAGGATTTCCTTTTTTTTCTTGGTAGTGGAGTACATAATTTTTAACTGGAGTACAAAATGTTGAGCTGGAATACAAAAATAGCAATGCACTTGCCGACAATTAACCTTGTTTTAATGGGGCTGAAAACCAATGTTAGCATTGTTGTATGCATAAACATCTTGGCAAACATCCATGTCCAAAATTTTGCTGCAGTAAAAAATGAGGAGTTGTCCATAATTAGGTAGCATTGCTTTAATGGAATTACAAATCAATGTTAGCATTTCATGCTGTTACATGCTCAAGAATTACACGTTTTACCACACCAGAATTTTACATGGGACACAAGTAAGACTCACTGGGCAATAATGTAGTGCATCATGCCTTGAACCCTTTTTAAAAATGGGAATAACTTGTGAGGTTTTCTAACTATCAGGAAGACTTCCAGTAGAAAGATGAGTTTAAAATGATGAAAATGGTTTTACAAGCTCCTCACAGCAAGATACAATTAACTGGGGGTGGACCCCATCAGTGGACCCTGGGAGGGATGGCGGGCACCACGAGGAATCGAAACCCATGACAACCGCCGAGCCAAGGCTTTACACCATTCCACCTTCACCACCAACCTCTGCACCAGGCAAACAAAACCTTCTGGCTGATCTATTTACAACAGGGGAGAAAAACCAGGTGTGGCAAACACCACAGCCAACCCCTACTTCTCTGAACAATGGTCTCTATCGTGCGCCACTTCCTGCCACACTCGCCAGTGTGATCCAAACTTATGGAAATACGACTTCACATCTCATGATGACAATCGACAGAGAGTGAAACCGAATGGGCACACTTAGCTATCACTGCCAGTACACATTTGGGTACCCACACCACAAACCTAAAAAATAATCAACCCACAAACACTCACCAACTCCATCAGCCCGTCCCTCCCAACAGTTGTCAAAGATGCACTGGAAAATAGAGCCGGGTCTGATTCGCTTACCCCAGCGGTAAAACTACGGCGGATTACCGGGCCGGCAACAGATGGGTCGGAGTAAAATCGGAACAGGTATTACAGACCCTTCACCGACACTGATGAACTCCAAATGCAGTTATATTTCAAGGCGCACAATTTATCTTAGCAGATTTCAAAAATATTATTGGACAGTCATTCATAAGTTCACAAATGGCATTGGTTTCTTGGTGTTGTCACCTCGGAGAACTTCATTGCTCCAAAGCCACTTTGAGGAAATATAAAGTGACTTTTTTGCATTGAACGGGCTCATGGTGTCTAAAAAAGTTGTCTCTTTAACAAAATGACCTTCGATTGCGCATTCAAAGCATCTTAATTGCCAAACGAGGCCTGAAATATTTACTCCGGCGATACCAAGTACCGCCAGTTTTGCCAACTAGGGATATTTGCCCATGACTCAGAATAATAAATATTGAATAAATGTTGATTAATATAAATGCATAATATATAACAATAAATATTGATAAATATTGAATAAATATTGAATAAATATTGATTAAATATTGAATACATATTTAATTAAATATTGACGATATAGTGACACAAAAGTAGGATCTTCTCACATGACGTCACATGCCGCCAGTTGTAACTGGCCAGCGGAGACGTTTTTAGCGCAACACCAAGAAACATGTCTTGGTATGGCATGCTATACAGGCTGTACGCGTTTCAAAGGTTTTTATGGTCGACAGGGGTTGTTGGTGAGTGGGCGCATACGGACTGCTGAAACTGCTAGTTGTTTTCAGGTATGGACTTAGAGTGGTAGAACTCAACCAAACAATGTTGTTCTTCCTTTTCCCTTCTGGAGTACAAAATATTTCATTTTGTGCAGTCACAATCCTGGAGTACAAAATTTATTGGTATGCATAACACCAACAAACGCCAGTTTTTCCAACACTGATGCGTCACCCGCCCGCGCCGTTACTACGTATGGATATGGAACGAGCAGGACAATGCAAAGTAGTGAATTGCTTCCAATAAACGTTGTTTTCTTTCTAGTAACAAATCAAAATCTGTAGGCACGTCTTTTTCCTTCAAAACAGTGTCAATTTTGTCAGCGTGAAATCAGAAGCTTAGGCTAGGGAATGCAGTATGTGAAAGGCTTCCATCTCGTGGCACTTACTTTATAACGTTAGGGTCGCGGGAGTATGTGGAGGCGATGCGCTCTACTCGGGGGTAGCATTGAGGGAGCAGCCACCCTCGCAGTCTGGGAAAGGTGTTAACATTAGTATTTTGAGTGCATTCACAGACATTGCTAGCTTTAGATTAGCTAACTCGCTCCATATGATCAGCTGAAGCCCGCCCCATGCATGGACGCATCCATGTGTCCTTGTGAAATTGTTGCATGATGTTTGAGACCTGCATTCAAACAATGCACGGGACTTTTTCGCTGCTTAGCTTGAAGTCAACGTAGACCGAACCAGGCTTGCCCGTCAAAATGCATTTCCCACTGGTCTTAAGCGGGAAGAGACTTCAAATCATGCTACGAATCGGACATAAGCCAGCACATGACAACAGCGCAGCCATACTTTTTGTAGTGGGAGGCCTCAATCTGAGAGGGGCTTTCTTCACACAAATCTTATCTTATGGGGGTGAGACTGAAAGGGTGGGGCGCATTTCGATGGAAGGAGGCTTTCTGGGTGTCAGAGTAGACAAGATGATCTACTCTGATGCGGCCTTTTCTACTGGGGTATGGTGCAGGGTTGCAGTCGGATTTCTCAAGGGCTTCATGCGGCTCCTCCAGCGGAACCTCCTGCCGCTAAAGGGGCGGAAACTTAACAAGGGCCGTATCTTTGTATGTTTATTTTAGAGTTCTTGTATCCCACAACCAATGCTGGCTTTCCCCTCTGCACCTCATCCGCCCAATAATTTAAAACTTTGAACCGGGGTGTACTCCCGATAAATTTGAACCCACCTACTGGCTTCATGCATTGTGAACCCTCAACTATTTTCAGAAGCTTACACCTATGACTATGCACCTCCCCCCATCTGCTGGGCTAGGTTAAGCGGTATTCTTTTACTTTCTGTAGCGTTGTTTACACTAGATTTGTAACCGAATGTGCCGCGTATGGGCAGGAAGTGTCGCACTGTTCAAACATACCACTGAATATGGATGCAACGTTTTGATGACGTCACAAATAGTCACAATAAACGGCTTTTTCGCCCATCTCCATTGGAGCCATGCTATGAAGTCATGCCATGAAACCATGCCATGCCTTGAAACCATGTCATGCCATGAAACCATGCCATGCTATGAAACCATGCCATGCCATGATCCAGGGAACATATTCTGGCGGTATTTCCACATGGGGATATCAAAACGTGCATGACGGCAGAAGGTAAAACAAAAGGTTATACCACAATATGTATAAGTTACCGCAGCGATAAACCACCATGATGCCATCGCAGTGGGTTGAAATCATCAGGACCTCATCCAATAGATCCAGGGATCATATTCTGGCGGTATTTCCACATGGGGATCACGAAAAGTGCATGACGCCAGGAAGTAAAAGAGACGGTTATACCACATTATGTATACGTTACGGCAGCGAGAAACCACCATGAAACCATCTCAGTGGGTCCAGATCATCAGGACATCTTCCAATATATCCAGTGATCATATTCTGAAGGTATTCCCACATGGGGATTACGATAAGTGCATGACGGCAGCAAGTAAAAGAGACGGTTATACCACATTATGTATACGTTACGGCAGCGAGAAACCACCATGAAACCATCGCAGTGGGTCCAGATCATCAGTACATCTTCCAATATATCCAGTGATCATATTCTGAAGGTATTCCCACATGGGGATTACGAGAAGTGCATGACGGCAGCAAGTAAAAGACACGGTTATACCACATTATGTATACGTTACGGCAGCGAGAAACCACCATGAAACCATCGCAGTGGATCCAGATCATCAGGACATCTTCCAGTAGATTCAAGAATCGTATTCTGGCAGTATTTCCACATGGGGATCACGAAAAGTGCATGACGGCAGCAAGTAAAAGAGACGGTTATACCACATTATGTATACGTTACGGCAGCGAGAAACCACCATGAAACCATCGCAGTGGGTCCAAATCATCAGGACTTCTTCCAATATATCCAATGATCATATTCTGAAGGTATTTCCACATTAGGATATCAAAACGTGCATGACGGCAGCAAGTAAAAGAGACGATTATACCACATTATGCATACGTTATCGCAGCGAGAAACCACCATGAAACCATCGCAGTGGATCCAGATCATCAGGACATCTTCCAATATATCCAGTGGTCATTTTCTGAAGGTATTCCCACATATGGATTAGGAGAAGTGCATGACGGCAGCAAGTAAAGCAGAAGGTTATATCACATTATGCACATGCTAGGGCAGCAAGATACCATCATGAAACCATCGCAGTCGGTCCAAATCATCAAGACTTCTTCCAATATATCCAAGGATCATATTCTGGCGGTATTTCCACATGGGGATCACGAAAAGTGCATGACGGCAGCAAGTAAAAGAGACGGTTATACCACATTATGTATACGTTACGGCAGCGAGAAACCACCATGAAACCATCTCAGTGGGTCCAGATCATCAGGACATCTTCCAATATATCCAGTGGTCATTTTCTGAAGGTATTCCCACATATGGATTAGGAGAAGTGCATGACGGCAGCAAGTAAAAGAGACGGTTATACCACATTACGTATACGTTACGGCAGCGAGAAACCACCATGACCCATCGCAGTGGGTCCAGATCATCAGGACATCTTCCAATATATCCAGTGATCATATTCTGAAGATATTCCCACATGGGGATTACGAGAAGTGCATGACGGCAGCAAGTAAAAGAGACGGTTATACCACATTATGTATACGTTACGGCAGCGAGAAACCACCATGAAACCATCGCAGTGGATCCAGATCATCAGGACATCTTCCAGTAGATCCAAGAATCATATTCTGGCAGTATTTCCACATGGGGATCACGAAAAGTGTATGACGGCAGCAAGTACAGGAGACGGTTATACCACATTATATATACGTTACGGCAGCGAGAAACCACCATGAAACCATCGCAGTGGGTCCAAATCATCAGGACTTCTTCCAATATATCCAGTGATCATATTCTGAAGGTATTTCCACATTGGGATATCAAAACGTTCATCACGGCAGAAAGTAAAACAGAAGGATATTGGAAGAGGTCCTGATGATTTGGACCCACTGCGATGGTTTCATGATGGTTTCTTGCTGCCCTAGCATATACATAATGTGTTATAACCTTCTGTTTTACTTTCTGCCGTGATGCACGTTTTGATATCCCAATGTGGAAATACCTTCAGAATATGATCACTGGATATATTGGAAGATGTCCTGATGATCTGGACCCACTGTGATGGTTTCATGGTGGTTTCTCGCTGCCGTAACGTATACATAATGTGGTATAACCGTCTCTTTTACTTGCTGCCGTCATGCACTTCTCGTAATCCCCATGTGGGAATACCTTCAGAATATGATCACTGGATATATTGGAAGATGTCCTGATGATCTGGACCCACTGAGATGGTTTCATGGTGGTTTCTCGCTACCGTAGCGTATACATAGTGTGGTATAACCGTCTCTTTTACTTGCTGCCGTCATGCACTTTTCGTGATCCCCATGTGGAAATACTGCCAGAATATAATCCTTGGATCTACTGGAAGATGTCCTGATGATCTGGATCCACTGCGATGGTTTCATGGTGGTTTCTCGCTGCGGTAACGTATGCATAATGTGATATAACCGTCTCTTTTACTTGCTGCCGTCATGCACTTTTTGTGATCCCCATGTGAAAATACCGTCAGGATATGATCCTTAGATATGTTGGAAGAAGTCCTGATGATTTGGACCCACTGCGATGGTTTCATGATGGTTTCTTGCTGCCCTAGCATATACATAATGTGTTATAACCTTCTGTTTTACTTTCTGCCGTGATGCACGTTTTGATATCCCATTGTGGAAATACCTTCAGAATATGATCACTGGATATATTGGAAGAAGTCCTGATGATTTGGACCCACTGCGATGGTTTCATGGTGGTTTCTCGCTGCCGTAATGCATACATAATGTGGCATAACCGTCTCTTTTACTTGCTGCCGTCATGCACTTTTCGTGATCCCCATATGGAAATACTGCCAAAATATGATTCTTGGATCTACTGGAAGATGTCCTGATGATCTGGACCCACTGAGATGGTTTCATGGTGGTTTCTCGCTGCCGTAACGCATACATAATGTGGTATAACCGTCTCTTTTACTTGCTGCCGTCATGCACTTTTCGTGATCCCCATGTGGAAATACTGCCAGAATATGATTCTTGGATCTACTGGAAGATGTCCTGATGATCTGGACCCACTGCGATGGTTTCATGGTGGTTTCTCGCTGCCGTAACGTATACATAATGTGGTATAACCGTCTCTTTTACTTGCTGCCGTCATGCACTTTTCGTGATCCCCATGTGGAAATACCGCCAGAATATGATCCCTGGATCTATTGGATGAGGTCCTGATGATTTCAACCCACTGCGATGGCTTCATAGTGGTTTCTCGCTGCGGTAATGTATACATAATGTGGTGTAACCTTTTGCTTTACCTTCTGCCGTCATGCACGTTTTGATATCCCCATGTGGAAATACCACCAGAATATGTTCCCTGGATCATGGCACGGCATGGCTTCATGGCATGGCATGGTTTCATGCATGGCATGGTTTCATGGCATGGCATGGTTTCATGGCATGGCATGGTTTCAAGGCATGGCATGGTTTCATAGCATGGCTCCAATGGAGATGGGCGAAAAGCCGTATATTGTGACTGTTTGTGACGTCATCCAAACGTTGCATCCATATCCAGTGGTATATTTGAACAGTGCGACATTTCCTGCCCATATGCGGCACTTTCGGTTACATATCTAGTGTAAACAACTCTACAGCAGAAAGTAAAAGAATGCCGTACCCATTTGAATATAATGTTAAGGTATGTGACTAAGATGATGGGACCACTCTTTTTATGTGCAAATGCTTACTTTTCAAGTTGTGAGGAAAATAACACGAACAAAGGGGCTTTGAGTTAGGTAGCATAGCATAAAATAAATGTATAAAAAAATAGAATGAAAATTCAGCATACCCTAACCTAACCTAGCCCAACCTCCCTTTGGAGGAAAAAAAATATTAGGAAAAGTTAAAGCATTTTATGTTCTGAAAATGTTCAAAATTAT
>JAOTOM010004996.1:0-7500 GCA_034440615.1 Ashinkailepas kermadecensis
GCACAATTTACGAACCATCACAGATGGAGATTACTTTGTTATTCAAAGCGGTATCCTGGATATCCGCTGGACGCCAAATGACCCTGTAGTCGGCGCGCCCTTAAACCCAAATAATCAATCAATCTGGATATCCGCAGAATTCGCAACGAGTCTCAAGGCATACAAATGCATGCACAATTAACATTGTAATGCAAGGGCGATGTTGAGAAACACTTAATATATCAGACAAACAGTGGGATGTTTCACGACAGCCCGCAGTCGTCTTTGGACAGACGACAGCCGCATCATCCATCTCACCTCAGCGTACATTCCGAGCCAATCAGGGCATGCGCAGGCACTCTGAAGGTGGCGAGCTTCACTCACGAGGATACGAGGTCCTATAGCACACATCAACGCCATGTGGCCGACATTAGGACAGCGTTGTGGAACTGCCGTAGGTTACACGGCGGCAGAGGCCGTGGAGCGGTCTGTCAGGTGCGCCGCCAACGCCGCAGCCCACGTTACGTCCTCTGTCAGGTGCGCCACCAACGCCGCAGTCCACCTTACCTCCTCTGTCAGGTGCGCCACCAACGCCGCAGTCCATCTTACCTCCTCTGTCAGGTGCGCCACCAACGCCGCAGTCCACGTTACCTCCTCTGTCAGGTGCACCGCCAATGCCGCAGTCCACCTTACCTCCTCTGTCAGGTGCGCCGCCAATGCCGCAGCCCACCTTACCTCCTCTGCGGCGTCTTGAAGCCGGCGTCCAGACCAGAATCCACAGAACGGGACGGCGACAGCTTAAAGGGAGTATCTGAAGACAAACGGAGCCAATCAGCCCACGTCAGAGTATACGGAGCCCCTCGCCGTTGGGAGACAATACGGGCCCGTCAGCCCACGTCAGTGTATACGGAGCCCTCGCCGTGTGGGAGACAATACGGAGCCCGTGAGCCCACGTCAGAGTATACGGAGCCCCTCGCCGTGTGGGAGACAATACGGAGCCCGTCAGCCCACGTCAGAGTATACGGAGCCCCTCGCCGTGTGGGAGACAATACGGAGCCCGTCAGCCCACGTCAGAGTATACGGAGCCCCTCGCCGTGTGGGAGACAATACGAGCCCGTCAGCCCACGTCAGAGTATACGGAGCCCCTCGCCGTGTGGGAGACAATACGGAGCCCGTCAGCCCACGTCAGAGTATACGGAGCCCCTTGCCTTGGGACAAACTGGAGCCCGTCAGCCCACGTCAGTGTATACGGAGCCCCTCGCCGTGTGGGAGACAATACGGAGCCCGTCAGCCCACGTCAGAGTATACGGAGCCCCTTGCCGTGTGGAGACAATACGGGGCCCGTCAGCCCACGTCAGTGTATACGGAGCCCCTGCCGTGTGCGAGACAATACGGAGCCCCTCGCCGTGTGGGAGAATATGCAGAGCCCTGTCGCAGTATGGAGATTATCCCATGGTGTCGTCTGGGATAATCTCAGCATGGGCAAATCGGTCAAACGCATTGCAGACCAACAGTCAGCCATCCCAGCCCTTCTCTCACCAGCTGAAGCTGCCAGCCACCTCTCCCCTCACCTGCGGCGCGGCGTTTAGACTTCTTGTTGGGCGACGGCGCCTTCGGCTGCAGGAAGTTCTCGTCGAAATCCGCGGGCGCCGGACGCGGCGGCGTCGCCCGCTTCCGACGCTGACTAGTTCGACTTCCCCGCTGGGAGCTGCGGGCCGTGCTACGTTCCAGCAGCGGCTCCATCTCTGGAGAAAGACCACGAGCAGAGGTTACCACGATCTCCGGGAAAGGTTCCCCTCGCCTTACCCATGAATAGTCGCCTAACCGGATAGTTGGAAGCAATAGGATAGAGTAATTAATCGCCTAACCCGGATAGTTGGACGAGCACAAGGCCGAGTTTGCAACAGCAATCACGGACGGCCAACGCACGGTGTGTTCATCTCCGGGAGGTGAATCACAAGTTGAAGTTCGCGGTGAGCCCGTCGACCTGCAGCGGACGGTCCGCGTGCTGCGGGACGCGCGGGCCTCGTCCGTGTGGTGGCGCAAACACTGCGCCACATTCGCCGTGCGAGTGCAAGCGCAGCGCACGACGGTGCAGTATCGGTTCACCTCGCCGGAGCCAGACCGGCCAGCATGGATTGTGTTCGACATCCCTGCGCTGGCGGCGCATTGAGCTCACTGAACAAACACGGCCATTGGGCTCACTGAACAAACACGGCCATTGGGCTCACTGAACAAACACGGCCATTGGGCTCACTGAACAAACACGGCCATTGGGCTCACTGAACAAACACGGCCATTGGGCTCACTGAACAAACACGGCCATTGGGCTCACTGAACAAACACGGCCATTGGGCTCACTGAACAAACACGACCACTGAGCTCACTGAACAAACACGGCCATTGGGCTCACTGAACAAACACGGCCATTGGGCTCACTGAACAAACACGGCCATTGGGCTCACTGAACAAACACGACCATTGGGCTCACTGAACAAACACGGCCATTGGGCTCACTGAACAAACACGGCCATTCGAGAGTGCGACGTCATATTCATCTTACTAACACGTTCATATATTTTTTGTTTGTGTGGTATAGTGTGGCATGTTTTCTCACTCAATGCTCTGTTCCTGACACTTTTGTGTTATAATAGGACAGCGTGCATCTCAGTATCTTCGTGAGCCTGACGGCAACAAGCCAACAGGGAAGTGGCGAGCGGTGTCTGCAGTTCAGACGACCGCCGCACGACTGACACACCCCTCGCTTCAGTACAATCTTAGTATTCTCCCTCTGTATCGGTGTTTCTGTGACCCTCCCCCTTCCCTCCATCCCTTTCTTACTCCCTAGTAGCAGTAGAATTTCCCCAGTCATCTTATCTGGGCAAGATGTCCTGCCGCCTTTAGGAAGTCAATCGCCTGTTTGGGACGCGTCCAGAGACCCTCCAGCTCCAAATCCGCTCTGAGCAGGGCGATCTCGTCGCATGTGAACAGATGTCGCACTGTTTCTTCTTCCACCTCGCAGTGGCGACATGTAGGTTGGCTGCCAGAGATGCGAGCCAAGTAGGTTCGAAGATTTGTCGAATATCCGCTGCGCATCCGGGCCAGCTCGACTCTCTCTTGTCTTGTTAGTGATTCCTCGACTTTTTCAATTTTTGGAGGGTGGGGTTTCCAGGACTTTGGAAGAGCCCAGGGCGCGTGTTGCGCCCGCTGCCACTCTGTCGTGGATCCTCTGCGACACGGAGCGCGGATGGACTGTATCCGGTGGTCCAGGCGGTGGGGGGGGGACTACTTCTTGAAGTAAGTGTAGGATGTTTCGCGCATCTTTCTTCCTGGTGGAATGGTAAGAAGTGGGTGGCAGGTGTGGCTGGGATTTAAGAACTGGGACACAACCTGTGCTCCAACAATGTTCAATTGATCTCCGACAGGGAGAATCGATGTTTCGTGGTGGTCTCTTTCGGCCATCATCGTCGCACATCCTGTGATTGAGCAGAGACATTTGTTCCGGGAGGTCTGCAACTTTTTAACACTTGTGGAGCATAATTGGGGAGTAAACACAGCAGCTCCGTAGTTCATTGTTGGGCGTATTGCTTGGCGGTAAAAATACGTGAGGGTTTCTTCGGTATACCCAATTTTTGGGGAGGAAATGGCCTTAAGCATGTTTAGTTTCTTGTCGAGTTTTTTTCAGCGTTTCGGAGATATGTGTGTTGAATCGTAGGGAAGGTCGAGTCAGGCCTAAAAATTTCGGGTTTTAGTGACTGGAATAGCAGCTTGATAAATGTACAGCTTCGGTTTGAAATTGTGCTGATGAGAATCAGAAGTCATGATCGACACTGTCGATTTGTGTGGAGAAAGAACCAGCCTGTTCTCTGTAAGCCATCTTGGGAGCTTAGTGATGTATCGTTGGAGGGTTCGTTGAGCAGTCAGAGTTTGGGGTGCTTACAGGCAATGGAGAAATCATCTGCATGAGAGAAGGATGCAGTCTGTGGGGGTTGTTGGCGCGTCTGATACATAGAAATTGAACAGGGAGGGGGAAAGCACGGCTCCTTATGGCACCCCGTCCTAAAATATTCGGCTTCTTGATTCCACATTATCTATCTTGACGACCGAGCGACGATCCGTCAAGAAATTACATAGCCAGAGAATATCTCCAGTGGGTAGAGCATGTAGATTCATCAGCTTGTCAATTAGGCCATATCGAGAAATCTAGTCGAATGCTTTTCTGATATCTAGGCTTGCCAGGATTGTTCTTGAGGGCGGCTTCTTCTCCTTGAATCCTGATAGTACTAAGTCAGTGAGGGTGGATAAGTGGCGGTAGAGTGATTCGGACGAAATCCATGCTGTGAGTTGTCCAGCCCTACACACGGCGAGAATCTAGCCAGCATTAGACGCTCCAGGACTTTTTATATGCAACACAATAGTGAAATTGGTCGGTATGACGAGACCTCATTTGGCGGCTTTCCTGGCTTGAGGATGGGGATGATAATACCTTTTCTTCCAAGCTGTAGGGGTTGTATGAATTTCATAGGAAATATTGAAAAGTGCAGTGAGGGCAGAGAGTGCATAAGGTCCAAAGTGTCTTAGATGGAAGTAGGTAATATTGTCCACTCCGCAGACACCGGAGGTTCCCGAGTCTTTGATGGCTCGTGCCAACATTTCTCCATCCATCGGGGTACTAGGGGCTTTCATCCTTTTTAACTTTCTCTGAATCCTCTTGTCTTTCTTGTGGGGAGGTGGGAAATTCCAGAGTAGTAGTTTATCAGTTGGTTGGCTCTTTAAGCTCGGCACTTTCTCCTGGGTCGTTATGGGTGGAGGGAGCTTTACGTCAGGGCCAGCTGCTCCTCCTATTAACTTCACTTTCTTCTAGAAGCTTTTGGAGTCTACTCGATGATCGAGACTTGAGATGAACTCCTTCCAATTTTCCCGCCGTCTTTCCATCAGGGTACTTATGATTTCGGCGTTTAGCTCGGCTACTCTGTTTAATTGGGCCGTACCTTTGAGGTAGTCCCGCTCGGATATGAGGGCCCTGATCTTCGCCGAGTAGAATGGGTTGAGAAATTTCCTCTTTCCAGTAGGAATGTGACGAGCAGAGGCTCGGAGCACTATTCTTCTTAAAGCCCTTTCTGCTTTGTTGATGTGGGAGAAAGACTCAACGTTGAAATCTTCAAGTTTCTTTTCTACCTCGCAAGTGAAACCTTCCCAGTTAACTTTCTTGTAGTTTCTTCTTACTCTCTCGTCCTCGTTCTCGTCCCCCACCCCTCTCCCTCCCTCTTTCTCTGTCCCTCCCTTCCTCCTCTCTCCCTCATCCCCCCTCCCTCGGCCACCCCCTCACCGATGGGCTGCATCATCGCCTCGATGGCGGCCTCGTCGTCGGCTCGGCTCGGCTCGGCGCCCAGCGTGTGCAGTGCGGTGTCCAGACTCTGCGCCCGGCCGTGCGGCGAGTCGCCCAGCGGCACCAGGCCGTCACTGCTTGTGACGTCGCACAGCTGCGATCGCAAACACAGCGTCAGCTGGTGGGGGGGGGGAGGGGGCGGGGTATCCAAGCCACGGCCACAGACAGAAGTTATAGCCGTGGAGAGTGATCTGGGTATGTGATGGACAGATGAATCGTCGCAATACTGAGCTGAGCACAATACACTGCCTTGTCACATCCTGACCCAACCATTGCATGGGAACAATATGACCGTAGTTGTCGACGCGCCCTAAAGCCTGAATAACTAACAACCTAATCCTGGCCTCATATCAGCAGGTCTCGCCTCACCAGGTCTGATTTGACCTAATCAGGTCAGAGGATTCGCGGGGAAGGCGTATCCAAATGTCTGAATACCTCGCAAACGATACAGTTAGCTGGTCGATCGGAGAATCTCTGTGAGCTTGGTCCACAGACAGAGAATTGGTTGTGGAGAGTATTTCTTGGAACCTGCTCCATAAATTCAGGGTCGATGCACAAAAGTCCACAGAAATGGAATTTATCAATACGAAGTGTCTCTGGGCACCTAATCCACAGACAAAAGGTCGTCTGTGCGGTTTCCTTGGTATGAATGATAAGCAGGTCATATGCTAAGTACTCTCTTGTCCTGATGACACCAGCCCTGCCTTGTCCTACCCTGTCCTGATCACACCAGCCCTTACCTGTCCTGCCCTGTCCTGATCACATCAACATCGCCCTCGGGTTACGCCCTATGGTTTCCTGACCTGATCAATCCTGACCTTAGTAGGGGCCACTCGACCAGGTTTGCTAAATCAAAACAAACAAATCCCGTTACAATGAAGTCGTCGTTGGATGAAGATGAAGTATGCGTTGGCAAACTGAACACATAAATCCGTTTGTCTGGACCATGTCCTCATTCTCCGCTCTATTCTTGTCTATTCTTTGTAATTTTGCCTTGTCTAAGGAACCCATGTTTACAAACCAAAGGATAAGCGCATTTTCTACTGGTGCCAAAGCCGCACAAACCGGGCCTTCCGTAGGTGTGCGCTAAACCCAAAACCTGGCCTTCCAACAGGAATGCGCTGGACCACAAACCGGCCCTTCCCATGCGTGTGTACTTGACCACTCTCCACTGCAATGCGCTACTCGATGTGATGACACGGCCACGGCCTGTCGACCCCACCCGCGACCGGGTCAAGGTCAGCGCCGCGAGCGCGCGCCCACCGACCTGGACTGGCGCCAGCCGGACCAGCTCGCCGCGCCGTTTTGCCGCCAACAGCAGCCAGTAGGTGGCGGTGGTGTCGTCGTACGCCCACTGCGCCACGCGCCGCGAGGTCCAGCCGCAGGTGCGGCCGGCCGCCACTGCCATCGTCGTCACTACGTCGTGATCGGGCTGGCGCGACTGGCGGCACATCGTCACAGGTCATCGACACGCCACTGCAAGTCATCCTCACAGGTCACCACATCGCCACAGGTCATCATCACAGATCATCACATCGCCACATGCCATCGTCACAGGTCATCGCCACGCTACAGGTCATCACATCGCCACAGGTCAGCACACCACCACAGGTCATCGAACCACCACAGGCCATCGTCACAGGTCATCAAACCACCACAGGCATCGTCACAGGTCACCACACCACTACAAGCCATCGTCACAGGCCACCACACCACCACAGGTCATCACATCGTCACAGGTCACCACATAGACACAGGTCATCACATCGTCACATGTCATCACATCGTCACAGGTCATCACATCGTCACAGGTCACCACATAGCCACAGGTTACCACATCGTCACAGGTCTTCGCCACAGGGCATCATACCATCACAGGTCATCGCAAAATCACATGTCATCATATCGACGCAGGCCATCGTCACTCCACAGGTCATGTCACCACCACAGGTCATCGTCACTCCACAGGTCATGTCACCACCACAGGTCATGTCACCACCACAGGCCATCGCCACGCCATCTCCAGGCCGTGATAGAAAATCTCACGTCCTGAAATTGTATGGGCAATGCACCATCTTCATATTATTTAGAGGCCGCCAACGAGATTTTCCTCTTGGAATATCTGTAAAAGC
>JAOTOM010004996.1:12500-60000 GCA_034440615.1 Ashinkailepas kermadecensis
AGCTAAGCAATAGTGCCAGATAATCCAATAAATTCAGCACTAGTGTGAGCCTGCATTTGGTCCAACCCATTGGCAGCCACCTGGGTAATTATTCATGGCACACCCTATGATTCCATTAGGCCTCTGATAAACACCTCAAATAAGTATGCTGCAACAGGAGTTTGTGTGTTTCTGGTTGGTTGGTTGGTTATTGGTTTTACGACACGTCGACCGCTGAGTCATATAGCGTCGCCAATCTCTCACGCCGATTGGTCGCGGGCGAAGAGTAGCGACAGGTGAGACTCGAACCCACAATCTTTCGATTGTGAGACGAGCATCTTACCCCTAGACCACTCGTCCCCTGTGTGTTTCTGGTAAAAAGTTCCAGCCCGGGGTAAGAATCTCCTTCCAGTTCATTCCATTCTGGCTTGTGACGATGGTGGTGGCCGGAGATTAAGCTCCGCACAGTGAAAGCTGTTTAAAAAAAAATAGTCAAAATTCTTGCTGGGGCGTCTTCATGAACCAGGGTCCTATTGCTAAGCAGAGCTTGTTGTATGAACCCTGGCACCACCACCCGATCCAATAATTTCAGTTTAGCTGCAGAATTTTCACCGAGGATTTAACGTGCCGTCAATATAGGACACGTCCTCCCCGGTAGCCCGACCCCGGCCTTATCGGGCCAGTTGCTAGCTGACCCTCCCAGCCGGAGGCTAAATGCGAGCGCGTGAAGCGACTCGAACCCTGCCTTGCCAAGACAGGAGAGACCAGTGCAGGGCAGCGCTCTAACCAACTGAGCTATTGGGGCGACGAAGCTTCTTGGTTGTTGTAGAGCAGCTTCAAAGTGACTGCTCTAAAATAAAAGCACGGCAGTTGTGACTGGTCACGGTTGACTGATCATGCGGTCGGACCAAAAATGCATGGTGACATATATTGACACCGGATGAGAACCACCCCACGGCAACAACCTACCCATCCATCTCCTGAGCCTCGAATTCTGCCCTGGAGAAACAGAGCAGGGAACACGTTTGAAAACAGAGATATGACGTCATACTTTCTCAAATCACAATGGCAATATTTGGCAAAGCCCCACCATGACTGGCGCCGTCAAAAGCACAAAGCAAAACTGAACGAGTCCAAAATAGTCCGCAGAAATGTTATCCTGACTGCGAACGCTAATACTGCATGCATGCTTCAGCCCATGGCATTTATTGTTTATTGTCCATGATCTCCAACAACATTTTCAGCCCTTTACAGTTAAAGTCACAAGCTAAAAAGCTCAAACAGAACAAGTGAGCAGTTTTCAGTTCAGACAGGCAAAAGATTGTTAAGACTGCATCGATGCCCGATGGCTACGCGGCTCAGATGTGAGCGTGTGACAACACACACGTATCAGACCACCTGCGTCTTAAATGCATTCAGCGAGTTCGCGAATATGTCCGCACTTGGCATCCTCGCCGAAAACGTGTTCGTCTCTCTTAGTCTCTCGTCTCTCTCGGTTATTGGGGTTTAGGGGCGCATCGACTGCAGAGGTCATGCAGCTCTCGTCCCTCTCTGTCTCTGTCTCTGTCTCTGTCTCTGTCTCTGTCTCTGTCTCTGTCTCTGTCTCTGTCTCTGTCTCTGTCTCTGTCTCTGTCTCTGTCTCTGTCTCTGTCTCTGTCTCTGTCTCTGTCTCTGTCTCTGTCTCTGTCTCTGTCTCTGTCTCTGTCTCTGTCTCTGTCTCTGTCTCTGTCTCTGTCTCTGTCTCTGTCTCTGTCTCTGTCTCTGTCTCTGTCTCTCTCTCTCTCTCTCTCTCTCTCTCTCTCTCTCTCTCTCTCTCTCTCTCTCTGTCTCTGTCTCTGTCTCTCTCTCTCTAAAAACATCGTGCAGCGGTCTCGAAGCGGCTCACGAGTTCACGAGGCGACCGCCGGAAACCTACTCCCGCTGAGCCGCCGCGCGGCACCGACAGTGAGTCCACTTCGACTGCCACGTGGGCTGGCCGAGACGTTCGGGACGGTGCCGGCGGCAAGGGTCCGGCTGAGAGGATGCACGCGCAGGACAGCAGGTGAGCCGGGCCAGCAGTGCTCCCTACCCACCAGCCCCCATATCGGCAACGCGCATGCTCGCGCCAAATCCACACCAACCCATATCAGCGATTAAAACAAACTCTCGACGGGCAAATATTACAACACTTCAATAACTAATCTCCTGCATGTGGTATTCAATACAGCTATTTGCCGCCATACTACTTTCGTACTATGCCATTGCTAACTCTGCTACACCTCACAGGCGCCGCAGCATGCCGCCGGACTGGGAACACCACGGCCCGTGAACCACTGACCGGCTTCAGGTCGCGATGTGCGTATCCCTTGTGGTGTATGTAGGCCACTGCAGACACAATCTGGCGGAAAAACAGCCGGGCCTCGTCCTCTGTGAGGCGGTCCCTCTCAACTGTCGACATAGAGACAGGGCGTGGGACATGTGGCGGAACAGTGGGAGGGGGCCTCGTCTCTGTCAGATGGTCGCTCTCAACTGTCGACATAGACACAGGGTGTGGGACATGTGGCGGAACAGTGGGAGGAGGGGGCCTCGTCTCTGTCAGATGGTCCCTCTCAACTGTCGACATAGAGACAGGGCGTGGGACACGTGGCGGAACAGTGGGAGGGGGCCTCGTCTCTGTCAGATGGTCGCTCTCAACTGTCGACATAGACACAGGGCGTGGGACATGTGGCGGAACAGTGGGAGGGGGCCTCGTCTCTGTCAGACTCCCTCTGGTCAGATGGTCGCTCTCAACTGTCGACATAGAGACAGGGCGTGGGACATGTGGCGGAACAGTGGGAGGAGGGGGCCTCGTCTCTGTCAGATGGTCGCTCTCAACTGTCGACACAGAGACACGGTGTGGGACATGTGGCGGAACAGACGGAGGAGGGGGCCTCGTCTTGGTCAGACGGCCCCTCTCAACTGTCGACACAGACACAATGTGTGGGACATGAGGCGGAACAGAGGGAGGAGGGGGCCTCGTCTCTGTCCGATGGTCCCTCTCAACTGTCGACACAGACACACGGCGTGGGACATGAGGCGGAACAGACGGAGGAGGGGGCCTCGTCTTTGTCAGACGGTCCCTCTCGACTGTCGACACAGACACCCGGCGTGGTACGTGACGTCGCCGGCGACGGCTCCCGCCGAAGTGAGGGTGCTGCCGTCTTATAGTCGACACAGACGACGCTCACCGATGTAGTCGAACAGCTCGCCGCCTGGGCAGTACTCCATGACGAGGAAAATCTTGAACTCGCAGTCTATCACCTGGTACAGCTTGCCGATGTGCTGGTGGGTCAGGTCCTTCATGGCGATGATCTCAAGGTATGCCCTGGGCAGGTCGACCTGGGCAGTGGTCGGAGAAAGTTAGGCAGGAACGTTCCAACTCTTTTCAGTCATTGAAAATGACTATAAGACATTAATATTCTTCCCCAGCGAGCAATTTGACTCGTACACACTGATGCGCCCAGCATTTCAACACGAATGCGCAGTGACCTCATATGGCCTCATGTGACCTGAACCTGAGTTGACATGATTTGCACATGCCACATGTGCAAATGAGGGTTCTGTATATCAGCATGCACGCAAACGAACTGGCTGCAGACACATTTTCTAGAGCTAAGCATATGTTTCAGATATATTCCAACTCTTATTTCGCCTGACCTGTGGCGGCATGGGTGACCTCGACATAACAAAATTGAACTTGACCAGACTAATTTTGGTGGGCTATCCATTGCACTTTGGTTCATTGCAATCTGTCCATCAGTTCCGGAGTAGCCAGGTGGACTAGCACCCACCCCCACCACCAATCACCATGCCAGGTGCCAGCGACTGTGACCATCACCCCCACCACCAATCACCATGACAGGTGCCAGCGAACGTGACCACCACCCCCCCCCCCCACCCCAACACCACCAATCACCATGACAGTTGCCAGCGAACGTGACCATCACCCCCACCACCCATCACCACCAATCACCATGACAGTTGCCAGCGACCGTGGCCATCACCCCCACCACCTATCACCACCAATCACCATGCCAGGTGCCAGCGACTGTGACCATCACCACCACCACCAATCACCATGACAGGTGCCAGCGAACGTGACCATCACCCCCACCACCTATCACCATGACAGGTGCCAGCGACCGTGACCACCACCCCCACCACCTATCACCACCAAACACAACCAATCACCACGACAGGTGCCACCGACCGTGACCATCACCCCCACCACCTATCACCACCAATCACCATGACAGGTGCCAGCGACTGTGACCATCACCACCACCACCAATCACCACCAATCACCATGACAGGTGCCAGCGACCGTGGCCATCACCCCCCCACCACACCACCAATCACCATGACAGGTGCCAGCGACCGTGACCACCACCCCCACCACCTATCACCACCAAACACCACCAATCACCACGACAGGTGCCAGCGACCGTGACCATCACCCACCCCGCCAGAGCGCCACTCACCCCCAGCTGCTTCTTGTCCATGATTTTGATGGCCACCTGCTCGCCAGTGGCCATGTGAGTGGCCCGCTTCACCTTGGCGAAGCCGCCCGACCCCACCGTCTCGTGCAGCTCGTACAGGCCGTCCAGCACCGCGTACGGCGACACGTCCTCCGGCATGGTGACTGGCTACATAGGGTCGGGGTCAGCGGTGGTGGACCGTCCAGCACCGCGTACGGCGACACGTCCTCCGGCATGGTGACTGGCTACAAAGGGGCGGGGTCAGCAGTGGTGGGCGGTCCAGCAACCAGTACAGCGACACGTCCTCCGGCATGGTGACTGGCCACACAGGGGCGGGGTCAGCGGTGGTGGGCGGTCCAGCACCGCGTACGGCGACACGTTCTCCGACATGGTGACTGGCTACATTGGGGCGGGGTCAGCAGTGGTGGGCGGTCCAGCAACCAGTACGGCGACACGTCCTCCGACATGGTGACTGGCTACATAGGGGCGGGGTCAGCGGTGGTGGGCGGTGCAGCAGCCAGTACGGCGACACGTCCTCCGACATGGTGACTGGCTACATAGGGGCGGGGTCAGCAGTGGTGGGCCGTCCAGCACCGCGTACGGCGACACGTTCTCCGGCATGGTGACTGGCTACATAGGGTCGGGGTCAGCAGTGGTGGACGGTCCAGCAACCAGTACGGCGACACGTCCTCCGACATGGTGACTGGCTACTATGGGGCGGGGTCAGCAGTGGTGGGCGGTCCAGCAACCAGTACGGCGACACGTCCTCCGGCATGGTGACTGGCTACACAGGGTCGGGGTCAGCAGTGGTGGGCGGTCCAGCAACCAGTACGGCGACACGTCCTCCGACATGGTGACTGGCTACATAGGGTCGGGGTCAGCAGTGGTGGGCGGTCCAGCAACCAGTACGGCGACACGTCCTCCGGCATGGTGACTGGCCACACAGGGGCGGGGTCAGCGGTGGTGGACGGCCCAGCAGCCAGTATGGCGTCTCTGACATGGCGACTGGCCACACAGGGGCGGGGTCAGCGGTGGTGGACGGCCCAGCAGCCAGTATGGCGTCTCTGACATGGCGACTGGCCACACAGGGGCGAGGTCAGCGGTGGTGGACGGTGCAGCAGCCAGTATGGCGTCTCTGACATGGCGACTGGCCACACAGGGGCGGGGTCAGCGGTGGTGGACGGTCCAGCACCGCGTACGGCGACACGTTCTCCGACATGGTGACTGGCTACATAGGGGCGGGGTCAGCGGTGGTGGACGGTCCAGCAACCAGTATGGCGTCTCTGACATGGTGACTGGCCACACAGGGGCGGGGTCAGCGGTGGTGGACGGTCCAGCAGCCAGTATGGCGTCTCTGACATGGTGACTGGCCACACGGGGGCAGGTCATCCAGCACCCAATAGGGGACAATAAAAATCCCACCGATATTTTGTTTAACACTAAGATAGCACATCAGGAGAGAAAATGTGCCCATCTAAGCATTTGCCAAGCCAGTTCGCTGCAACGACAAACACTCGGACCTCGGCTAACCTGGTGTATATGTGGCAGAAAATCCCACCTCACGAGGATAACCGAACAGTTATCCAGCCGAAGTTGACTGCCAACTGCCACCTAGTATTAAATAAGAATTAAATATGTAAGCACTTCTATCAATGAAGAAGGATTGCTGTGTGCTGATGCCTTGAGCAGCATTTGACTATTTTTATAAAAGGTGTCTGGTGACCTCTTCAAATTTATGGAGTGAATGCCAGTATTGGGTGACCACTGTGATACAAACAAAAGCATTGGTTAGCAGCATGTAGCATGGCAACAACAATGCTTTCATTGTTGTTCCACCTGTGTTACCAAAAGTACACAAGCTTCCACCCATGGCAGTACTACACAACTCCTACATGTGCATGACTCCTACACTCCTATGTGTGAATGACAACCTGGAAAAGCAGCCATGTTGCCAGACATGTCAGGGCACATGTGTCCATTTAGGATAAGTGTGAAATCAGGTGATGACTGCATCCAGGCATATGTACTTATGTACTTATATGCAGTTATATGCAACATGTACTTATATGCAGCCTGTTATGCATCTATGATATGTATAAATATGCATAAGCATACAACACAATTTTGGACATAAATTGTTCAGGTTGTATCATGTTACCTTTCCACATAGTTATCATAAAAGCTATATAGTTATATAGTTCATGCAAAGGACTACAAGCATATGCATCTGCATCCTTGTATATTAAAGATGCTCATCACCCATACCGCAGAGGTGTTGGGTGCAGTGATGATCCACACAGCATTTGCCATGTTCACATGCATGGGGGAATGCATGCATAATGTCACAGCATGCTCCTTCCTTTCATGGCCCAGCATGCACCATAGGGGCATTGTGCAGCATCATTGCCATTTATTTTTTGATGAGATAAATTAATCACATGGTTTGCAGCTGTAAAACACAGAGCAGGTTATGTGTCTTTGAACTTCTGAAATTTGAGCAATTTTTTATTATTTTAATATGTGACAAAAGAAAATCTGAACAAGAGTTTAGGCTAGGTGAGGTTAGGTTAGGTTTTTGGGCATCTTACATTATTCTTCATTATGTATCACCCCACTCAAAGTCATAATTTTAAACAAGATATTCAGTTTTTAACACTCGCACGTCCGGCGGTCCGCGCCAACTTCGCATGTCCGAGGGGGCAGATGTCTGCCCCCCCCCCCCCTAAGATCTCGAGAACTATGCTAGGTAGTGACAAACGGAAAACGGCTTTGGATAGCTGGTGACAAGCTCTATCGAAAGTATTTCGGTCATTTTCTCGCTCAGGTCAATATTTAGGTCACTGGGTCATCATATGTCAAATTCAACCAGATCGGGTGGGACCCTCAGATATTGGCACATATCTCAGGACCTGTAACAGATAGAAACAAACTGCAAATGCTATTCGACAGCCCTTGAAATGTGCTATCGACATACGCTGTGTAATTTAAGGTTAGGTCAACAGATGGGTCACCGAAACAATGCCCTCAGGTCAAGGTCATGGGGTAGAGTAGGGAGGTCATGTAATATATCAATCGACACGTCTTGGGGATACAAGCACAATGACGGTAATTTCAGCCTTCTAGCTCAATGCATTGCGATATAATGCGCAGAAATGTGCTAGTGATTTCAGGTGACCTCAGCTGACCTTGGTGGGGCCACTGAGCAAAAATGTCAGCGATAGCATTGCGAATACACGCCATAACGGTTGGAAGTCATTCCGAGAGCAAATATGTAACCAGGAAACATTTGTATATTTTTCCATAGGCCTATAATGGGTAAGCCATGGACACGACCTGACCTCAGGTCAACGCTACGAAAAAACCGTGATATACATATTGTAGACCCTGATAAGACCATGACGTGATATAAGTTTGAAATCAATCGCCCAATTATTGTGGGAGTGATGCCACCTAGAACTCGGAGGGACGTTAGGTCACTTCGCCTGACCTGGTGACCTGACTTGAGATGACCCAGGGTCAAAAATTTCTGAGGATATGCGGAAAAGACCAATGAGCACCCATGCGAGGTTTGGCCTTGCTAACCCGATTAGTATGGCGGCAAAGTAGGAAAAACCGCAGGGGGGGCAGATATCTGCCCCCCCCGGACGTGCGCGGGTTAAGTATAACACCTTGCCAGGGAATTGCATAAGAAATTCTACTGCGGAAATTGCTCCAGAAAAATACCCAGAAATGAATGGTTCGTATATTATTTTCCTCACCAACTGAATAGTATGCATTTGCCTCAGAAATGAGTGGTCACACTGTGCTCGTTACACCAAGAAACATGTCTCTATGTACAAACATATATTGAAATTCTGCATCCAAAGTGAAGCACAAATTTACCAATTGTGCATACCCACAGTAGCTTCTCAAGACTAGCAATATTTTGCAGTCTGGCTCATCATTCCTCAAAACTAAACATACAATACTAGTACTTTAAATTGTTGTTAGTCAATGGTCACTTCCTCACCTGTCAGCTAGCATCGTAGCTGCTGTAGGTTAAACCTGTAAAGATAAAACTTCACTTTCTACATTAACAGCAAATTAGGCAAGGATGAACTGACACACCATGAGGTGTTCTGGCCTTCCCTGCAATGTTAGAGCGAGATTGGTGCTATCAAAACCTGCCAGCAAGTGTGCAATCAGTCATTTGTAATTTAGCTCAGACTGACATCCTGAAGGATATAAAATTAATGTAACGTTCAGAAAACTCCAAAACTTCTAGCTTGTAATCCATCTTTCATAATACATTTCATAAATACACATGATTATTGCTTCTGGAGAAGTTGTGACAAACAATGAAAATGAATCCACATTCAGTTGATTATTTACCTAGAAACAAGAGTAAGTTCTAATTTTGATGACTAGGAATATTCCTCAGAATTATGGTGCTATTTAAATTTGAAATTGAATCTTATTTACATCTGTGCTTCAACACCTAAAATCATGAATCTGGACATGCCAAGGTAGCCTGGATGCAGAATTCATCAATATTCATGCATGTGCCAACATTCATGAATTTAATATTTATGCATGAATTTAATAGTGTGTAAACATAACACTTTGCTAGAGTTGCACAAGAACACCTGCATACGAATTTCTCCTTGGAAAAAAGTTCCAGGAATATGCACAGAAATGAACCATTTTGGTAGTTTAGCCAATAATGCACCTGTACATTTAAATGAAGAACTTTCCCATCACTTTGGCAAATTGCCCATCCAGCTCACATGTTATTACAGTCCCTGCACCTTGCAACAGCTAGGTAATATCAATATGACATAGGTATGATGGCAGTGTTAAAATAATGGATTTGTATTACATGTGAGATGTCAAAACGAACACAGTAGTATATTGAAATTTGCCTTCAAAATGCTGCTTAAAACTCATTCAAATCCATCTAACCCACTTTTACCTGAACAGCATACTTACATAGTAGCATTTTTGTTCATTTTGTGAGATACCTAATATAGGGATACCTATATTAATGGTAACAATGCCTACGTCATGCTACCAACATATGGTATTGCATAACAGACCACATCATTGGTAATCCAATTACCTGGAATTGAGCCTGTGCATCATAATTTGTCATAGTGAGCATAGGCATGATACACATAAGATGATGTTAGAAACAAGGCATGGAGACTTCATAAACACACATCAAGAAGCAAGATGTCAATACTTCTCTGGAAGGGATGTCTATTCAGCATTCAGGAAGTGGTATATTCTGCCCCATTTCATGAATAATGCTGGCCTGTATGATGGGGACATGTCCCACAATATGATGGCTAGTGGAGCTGGTAGGTACCTATCTAAGCAGGTAGGTAGGTACCTAGATAGGTACCTTGGTGGGTACCTGCCTATCTTTATCTATGTAATAGCATGTTGCATCAAGTTAGATATGTATTCACTCAAGTATAGGAGATTAAGGGGTAATATGATTGAAATGAGTAAAATCATTAAAGGGTTAGATCAGGTCAATCTGAATGATGCCCTTCTATTTGGAGTATCACATAGGGGTCATCAATTCAGGTTAGACAAGTTGGTAAATTTGTGCTTTAAGGTCTTAACTAGTTAGGTTAGGTTATGCTTTTGTTACAAGTTAGACAAATTTAAAAAAGCCGTTAGGAGGGAATTCTTTTATTTGAATTCTTTCAAAACAGGTTTGGCTAGGTTTAGGTTATGTGAGGTTATGATCTTCAATGTGGAATTTTTTTGGGAAAAAAGTTTGAAAATTTTCCAGTTAAAAAGGATTTGTTTTCTTGCATGGAAGATTGTGCTGGGTTAGGTTAGGTTATCTTACATTTTTTATTTTGAACATTACTTTTATGCTACATTACCCAACTCTAAGCCCCATTTGGGGTGTTATTTTGCCTCCCAACTGAAAATTATGCATTTTCAGAGGAAATACCTATAACATCATCACACCATACCAATGTGACGATGTTATCTTTCAAATTGATAAGTAAGCACGAGCCCCCACAACGAGTGGTTGCATCTTCAGAACCACATTCATAAACATCATATTTCAAAAGAAAATTCCATAATTTAAAAAAACCCTTTTATCAAAAATTTACCAAAAGTATTGGTAGTGCACTTGATCCATGTGCGTGTTATCTTGGATCAAGTGAATGACTGGATAAATAAGGTACCTAGATTGAGTTCATGGGTGTGTGGGGTATTGATGGATAATTTCTTTGGAATTTGGGATGTGGTATTGGTTGGGGTGATAAGTAACTTTTTGCTACTCGTCACCCATACCACTTGTCCAGCCTTGTTATCTTCACTTTGCAGACATAACCTCTCACCTGGTCCCTCACTTGGTTGGCTCCCCATATACTCAAGCATCACTCACCCAGAGATGAGTTTCGTGCCCGATTGAGGGGAGCCCGTATCTGCAGGTACGCCAGTCCCCTAGATTAAGGAAAATATTGTTATCAGATAGTCAGGGCAAGACACAGGAACTGGAAAGTGTACCTTAAGCAGAATTTGTATGCTTAGAGTAGCCACTACATTCTGCTAATATTTTGCTGTCAGTCATGGTTTCTGAAAAAGAAAATATAGAGATTGAATATAAAGATTGAATACAGAGATTGAATACTGAGATTGAGTATAGAGATTGAATACAGAGATTGAATGTAGAGATATATAGAGATCAAGATTGAATATAGAGATCTCTATATTCTGAATATAGAGAAGTTAAGCTACTCGTCATGTTTGATTGGTATATTATCACGGTTAATCTATTCAGTATATTCATGCAACAATGTGCAGAGATTTGAGTGCAATGCAGCTTTAAATGCACCCAAGTCTGTTAAGGTTACTACATCATCAGGCAATGAGTTCCAAGTGGCACAACATCTGAGGCTAAAAAATATCTTCCTACAATCCACTGATGCATGCCTGTGAGCCAATTTCAGTGAGTGTCCATGTGTGTTCACCAATGGTGCCAGCACAAACATGTCAAGGATCTTAATGGCAGAATGACCATGAAAAATCTTCCAACATTTGATAATGTCTGCTCGAATCAATCTACCTTTCACCGAGTACAGACCTAGTTTCCGTAATCTGGCACCATAATCCAGACCTTCCATCCCCTCTATGTTTCGTGTCCACCTTCTCTGTACTGATTCTAGTCGCCTCAAATCACCTATGTAACCTGTATTCCACACACATGATGCAAACTCCAAGAGGCCTGACATGAGTAATGTATAGGGTTTTCATAAATTCAGGAGAACGACATAAAGTAGAACTTAGTAGGTTGCTGGCCAGACTTCCAGCTTTCTGTACTATACCAGCAATGTGTTGATGGAAACGCAAGTTTTTATCTACTGTGATACCTAGGTCAGTATGCATCTCAACAAAGCTTACCTGAAATCCATCTAGGTAATAATGTGCATAAGGGCCAAGATTTTTATGTCATATGACCCACGGTGTGCTTTGAGAACTGCACATTTTTAGGAGTTCATTGCTAGTCCCCATGACTTGGCAGTACTAACCAGTGTATCAATGTCTTTTTGACCCTGTGAAATGCCAGCCAGCAGGTCTGTGACAGATTTGTACTTCAGTTTCATGTATATCTGTAGGTTATCTGCAAAAACCTTGAACTGGGAGTGTATACCATGAGGCACATAATTCCCATAAATCAAGAATAACACAGGACCTAGTACAGAGCCCTGAGGTACTCCACTTAGAACATTCTTTGGTTTGCTGGAAGAGCCAGAGACAAGCACTATCATTTCCCTCCCACAGATAAAATGTTTGATCCAGGTGAGGATTATCTCTGAAATTCCCAGAGCTCTCAGTTTTGTTAGTAGCAGCACATGATTAACAACATCAAATGCCTTTGAAAAATCAAAGAAAATTACATCCACTATATAGCCCTCATCTAGCCATGTAGAGACAGTCTCATATGTTAGCAGTAGTTGATCCTCTACAGAACGTCCATGACGGAAGCCAAATTGTCCTTCGTCCAGCAAATGATGGACCTCCAAATATTCTGTAAGCTTTTCAACAATTACACGTTCCAGAATTTTACATGGTATGGAAGTAAGACTCACTGGGTGATAATTTAGTGGATCATGCCTTGAACCCTTTTAAAAAATTGGAATAACTTGTGAAGTTTTCCAACTATCAGGAAGACTTCCAGTAGAAAGAGATGAGTTAAAAATTATGAAAAATGGTTTCACAAGCTCCTCACAGCAAGATACAATTAACTGAGGGTGGACCCCATCAGAGCACCTCAGCTTCAGTAATTTCAATACTCTGCAGCACTGTTTCAGTAGATTGGTGCGGGGCTGGGTTTTCTGGCCTACCCTTACAGTATACCGAGGTAAATGCCCCTGCAAATATATCAGCCATTTCCTGGCAGTCACTTGTTAGCCCATCAGTTGGTTTCCCTCTCAATGGCCCCAGGGATGTTCTGCCGATGTTTTGGTGTCGAATGTAAGAATGAAATTCCTTGGAAGATGATTTGCGAATTAATGTCAATTCATACTTGACCTGGGAACGAATACTAAAATTTATATACTGTCTGTTTAAACCATGGAATGATCTCAGTGAAACATCTGCCTGTGAAGACTGTCTCCCAAATTGGTTTCTGTCCTGTTTGTACTTTATCCAAGCATCCTTTCTCCTGCTTAAAAGACTGCATGGGCTGTGTTTCTAATTAAGTCTGAGCAATGACTTTATAAGTTCAAGATTAAATGTTACTTAATCATGCAAATAATACACTAACACTCAGCTTTAATGATACACAGCAGGTTTTACGCACCAACGTATCAGGAAGTCAAAATGAATGGAAATTGGAAAGGCCCGAATGAGAAACAAATATAACTTCGCAGTCAAACACTTATTCGTACTGCACCATCAATGATGCATTTTACTTACCACTATTTTAGTCTTCCTAGATATGAACACGATGGTAACTGAATTCAGTCGATGCAATAATGATGGGAGTTAATAACCGATAATAGCAAGAACAGATGCAATCTAAAACATATGACTACGATACAATTACAAAACGACCGCTGCTGCGCAACTTTCGTGTGTCGCGCCACTCAGCTGATCGATTCAAACGTAACACAGCAATGCTTCCAGATATCGAGGAAGTAGAGGGAAAGAGGGGGCAATATGATCCGAATGTTGAAGCCTGTCCACGTCCAAATATCATAATGTCCAACAGCCAAGAACATTTTGGGAGTGCAACAAAATGTCCTAAGTCGCAGAATATCAAACCCGAAACACCGCTCTTCGTAGACCAATGCATTGTGAAGCCCTGGAGGGGGGGAGTGAATTCTTTAGGCGTAACTGACCATAAGGGTTATTTGCGCCGCCTTTAAAGCGAGTACGTTACATGTCTGTGTATAAAAGCGAGTGTTTGCGATCAAGGTGCAGGCAAGTGGACATTTACGTTAAGGGAATTTTACGTTATAGTTTGTGTGATATTTTAGGTGCTGAAGGCACCTAAAATATCACCCCTTGGTTGGGGGACATGTCCCTGGTGTATAAATGGTTTTAATTTTACTTTACTCCTCCACAAAATAATTTGTAGTTTCGGTGAGGGTGGGGGTATTTTGAGAGTGGCGAGAAGTTGATTTTGCCAGGGTGCCGGCTTTAGCCTACTCTTATCGAAGAGCACCGAGGGATCCTTACCGTGCGAACAAGGCGGTAATACGTCCGCTGTACCTCTGGGTAGTCGTTTACGTTATGAGTTGCAAAGCAAATCGGCTCATCTACGTTTTATGTTATGCTAATTTTATTTTTCATTTTAGTTTTATGTTTTCCTCAAGCAAGTCGGCTCATCTACTTCCGACAGCACCGCTAGGCAGTGTTTCAGGAGTCGCAGTGAGGTGTTGTGTATTGGTCACCCTTTAATTGAGGCTGTGTTAGTTTTGTGCAACCAGTTCTAAGTCTAGTGAAGATGACCTCTTTTTGTCGGTGAGATTGATTTGATGTGTTCCATGTGCCTATCGTTGGTTTGGTTGCGTAGGTGTGGTTCGATTTGTGTTGTGTTAAGACATAAAATAGAGACAGAGAAGAGAGATCAGTGCAACTATGAGCCACAAGTGCCCTTCTTGGTTGCACTCTGGACACTGAAACATTTGCTCACCAAATCCGTCGATCAACCCTCCCTGGAATACCGAAAAACAAGCCCCCTATTCTTATAATGATTGTCTATGCTGTTTTTAAAGATGTTTAGTGTGTTGCTACTGACAATGGTTACCGGCGGCTGGTTCCAGTGTTCTACTACCCTGTTGGTGAAGAAAGACTGTCTTAACCTTGTCCTCCTGTGATTAACTTTAATTTTGAATTGATGACCTCTAATTGCATCATTTCCGTTAAATTCAAACATTTCCCTGAGATATCCCTGTTCCTGACCATGAACAAATTTAAAGACCTCGATGAGATCTCCTCTCAGCCTTCTATGTCTAATTGAAAATATATTCAATTTCTTCAATCTTTCCTCATATGCCAGGTTGCTTATACCATTAACCATTTGTGTTGCCCTCTTTTGTACTCTCTCTAAAAGCCAACAATCGTTTTCATAACTAGGGGACCAAGCTTGGACACAGTATTCCAAATGTGGCCTGACATATGCACAGTAAAGCTTCCTGATGACTTCCTCACTTTTGTATGATACATTCCTATTTATTGCCCCAAGCATTCTTAGTGCCTTCTTCCTGGCTTCTTTGGTCTGTTCTGATGCCCCCAATTTTGTGTTCAAAATAACACCTAAGTCCTCCTGCCGAGTCTCAGATAGTACTTGGCCACCCATCAAGTACGGAGCCTTCATATGCTGCCTACCTACATGCATGATTTTGCACTTATCAAAATTAAATTTCATTTGCCATTTTTCGGACCACTTCACAAGCTCGTCTAAGTCTTTCTGCGGCAAGACCTGCTCATTGTGCCCTGTTATTGCCCTAAAGACCTTCAAATCATCGGCAAATTTCAAGGCCTTACTGCTTAGGCCACTTACAATGTTATTTACAAATATAATGAACAATAGTGCCCCCAGTACTGACCCCTGGGGGACTCCACTAAGAACATTCTGCCATGATGACTTTGTACCATTTAGCATCACTCTCTGCTGTCTATCTGAAAGCCACAACTCTATCCATGTTAGGATGCTACCTGCAATACCCTGGACCTGAAGCTGCATCATTAACCTTTTATGGGGTACCTTGTCAAAGGCCTTACTAAAGTCAAGATATGCTACATCAACCTGATTTCCCATCAACATCAACCATACATCAACCTGATCATCAATATGTCCCTGAATCAATTTTTATGTAGCAAAATTTAAAAAGTCCAAGAGAGTCCGTTCGTGTCCGTGAGACACGATCGCCCTTTTCGAAGCCCATGTTGAGTGTCTTGAATCAATATGTTTCCTTCAAGAAAACTAACTATTCTATCCTTGATAATTTATTCGAGTACCTTGCAGACTAGGGATGTGACTTACTGGCCTATAGTTTTCAACTTTCCCTCTTTCTCCTTTCTTGAAAATAGGAACTACATTTTTCCTTTTCCAATCTGTTGGAATTTCATTTTGTGACACTGATCTACAAAATATTATACAAAGTGGAATTGCCAGTTCCTTTTCAGCTTCCCGCAATACCCTAGCATAAATTCCATCAGGTCCTGCTGCCTTGTTTGGCTTTATTTTCCTGATATAATTGAACACAACATCACTATCAATGAAATCAACATCGTGTATCTGATCGCCTGTCACTGAACTGTGGTTCACGGTTGGCAGATTAGTCACATCCTCCAACGTGAACACTGATTTAAACTGCTTGCTCAGTTCCTTAACAATCTCACCATCCTGACTCACCATAGTCCCATTTACTTCCAGTGGACCAATTGTGCTTGAAACTTTACTTAGCTTGTAGAAACTAAATAACTTTTTACTGTCCCCATTACAGTTCCTAGCCAAATCCAATTCTTTTGCTCTCTTTGCTGCTCTGATTTTCTGCTTCACAGCATCTCTATATTTTTTTATACGACCTTAGATTTACGATATTTGAAGCTTCCTTAAATGCTCTAAATGCATCTTTCTTAGCCTTAATCGCTTCCTGAGGATTATCCTCTGAACCAATCAGGAGAAGAGAGTGAAGGTGATTCAGCCCCAGATGATGACATGGATAAAGAGATTAAGTACAAACAATGGATGAGAACGCATCGCTGTATACTCGTAGAAATAGTCCAGACCAAATAGGAAACCATGCGATATTTGAGCCAGCAAACCCTGAAGCTGACCAGACACCACTTTGTGGCTGACAAACAAGGTCAGCACTTCACCCACGCAAAGGTTATTGCAAAGGAGGGCGATGTGATTGTCGATTTCGGTTTCGCTGAAAATTATTGATTTGTGGTGCAGGATGCAGTTCAAGGCTTTCAGTTGGACTCGTCCCAGTGTACGGTGCACCCGTTTGTAGTGTACTGGCGTGAGGACGAGGTGCAGTGCCATCGCAGCCACTGCTGTATCTCGGACGGCACAAAGCACAACACCGCCAGGGTGCGTGCGTTCCTGCAACTGCTTATCACAGAAATTCGGACCGAAGTACCGGACCTCAATACAAATCTTGATTTCAGAGATGGCAGTGCTGCACAGTATACAAATAAGCATAACTTCATTAATGTGTGTCACCATCGGACAGAATTGGGGGTACCCTGTGAGGGGCTTTGTTTGCCACATATCGTGGCAAGGGTGCTTGTCGCGGCATCGGGGGCACAGCCAAGTGTGCCGCGGCCCAAGAGAGCTTCAAGCGCACGCTTAACAACCAGATGCTGACGGCGGAGGACATGTTTGAGTATCTGTCCCATACTCAAGCTAGCTAGTCCCTAGCTTGGGACTAGTATCCCAAGCTAGTCAGCTCCCTCAAGTTCATATTTGTATCAAAGCAGGAGGCAATGGGCGTCACGACCCACATCACCGAGTGCTTCTCAAAAGCCATCACGGTGAAGGGAATGCAGGGGTATCACAAGTTGGCACCAGTGACCCACAGCACCGTTATAGTTCATGAGCTAATAGTTCATGAGCTGTCTACAGATGTGGGGCGTGTGTTAATGGTAGCTCGGTGAAGTGAGACGTATCAGTGAGTGCGCTGATACAGATTGTGTGGATTGATATTATCGCAGTGACGGATGGTTAGTCTGAACTGGGATTCTGACAAGGTGTGTGATGATCTGCAGCTCTGTAGATCATTTAATTGCATTACATTATAATGCTGCATTGCAACACATTATTGTATTGCATTGCATTATATTCTTCTGTTACTGCATTTTATTACACCGATATAGACGGCTCATGATCCAATTCGATTCATTTCAGGCGCAACATGTGACAATGGATGCGTCCGCACCAAATTTGTTCCCACACGGTTCAATATGAATGCGTTTACTCAGTCAATGAAGTTCATCTTTTCGTTTTCAGAATGTGGGGTTTGGAACGCAAGAAATCTGATATTAAAGTCGTTGGCAGTGTTATCAACCCTTCAGTGTTGTTGGTGGAATATGATTGTACAATTTTGATATTACTGATATTGATGCAGAAATATATTGCATAAGTTGGAAGCATTTCGATTTCTTTTCTCCTCACAAGTGACGATCTAGGACTTCACAAATCACCCTTCTTCGCTTCTGCATTTCCAAAATAGCGTTGTGACTGTCTCGAGGGTCAAAGTAGGTCGCGTTATTTTAGGTCACAAGCTCACGATTAAAAAAAAAATTGAACAAAAAATTATAAACTGATGCAAAATGCAGTGTATCGTGACGAGTTCAGCGATATATAGCTACGTGCAATTTGTGTTGCTCGTCATTGAGTTCCAGGCCGCCAAAGACTGTTAGGTAAACTCTCAAGAATGTCCGAGGCTCCAACTCATTGACTGTTGCTCCAATCTTTCTAAAATTTGCATAGCTAGATTAGAGAGACGACCTGACCATATATTAGTAATTGCATCGAAATATGAAGTGTAGGGTGTTGTCTTGGCCATTTCACTTATCGATTTGTCGTGGAATGGGCTACCTACTACAATTCGAAGATATTTTTACCATTGCTGTTTAACCCTTGACCTCACAACGAGTTGAAACACTTGTGCAACACAACACTCCAGATCAGATGACTAACATTCTCATCCCATGACGTGTCTCGAATGTTAAAAGCCTCGTATTTCAGTAATATGCCGATTTAAACACATTGAAATAGGGCACGATAAACTGGCGCAAAAACTACCATGCATGCCTAATTTAGAACAGATATACAGAGTAGTAAGGGAAAAACAGAAGTTATATTTTTGTTTCCAAAGATAGGATATCGAACACGATTTCTACATTTTATTAAATAACATTCCGACTGTCCCGAAGGTTAAGATTGGTCATTAGCCAATCTCAACTCCTTGACCGTTGATCAGATCTTTATTTTTTTGTACGGCACAGCTGGATTCGGCTCATCCGATAACCCTACACAATTATTTTCATCAGAATATAAAATACTGCGCGTTATGCTCTTGTCGAATTGTCGTGGAATGACCCAACTCCGTCTCACCTCTCCGGCTGGCCAGCCTCGTCCGACCTCCTCGGCTTCCCCGCGACTATTGCCTGGCCAGTGGCCGTCACGCTCGCGAGAGGGATACGGTAACCGGACAAATGGACGTGAAGCAAATGTACGTATGACAGATGTACGTACGCAAATGTACGTAAGCGCAGATGTGCGTACGTCAATTGCATGTACGCAAGCGCAGATGTACGTATGGAAAATGCACGTAAGCGCAAATGTACGTATGACAAATGTGCGTATGCGCAAATGTACGTAAGCGCAAAAGTATGTATGCGCAAATGTACGTAAGCGTAAATGTACGTATGCGCAAAAGTACGTAAGCGCAAATGTACGTATGTGCAAATGTACGCATGCGCAAATGTACGTAAGCGCAAATGTACGTATGTGTTGTACGTATGTGCACATACGTATTGTACGTATGTGCAAATGTACGTAAGCACAAGTGTACGTAAGCGCAACTGTGTGTATGCGCAGACGTAGGTAAGCGCAAATGTACGTAAACGTAAAAGCATACAAGAACAAATGTACGTAAACGTAAATATACGTATGAGCCAATATTCTTATATTTACGCATACGTACTTTGCGTTTACGTACACTTAGTTAGGCACATATGCCTTACATACATTTGCTCTTATATAAATTTCCTCTTACGTATGCTTACCATGAGTACATTTGTCATATGTATTGTCGTGCTAATGCATATCTGTCCTTACGTACATTTGCCGTGCTTACTTTTGTGCATATGTACATTTGCTTACGTACATTTGAAACACGTACATTCCATCACGTACATTTGAAACGCTTCCTTTTGAACCACGTACATTTGAGACGAGTATATTTGAAACCGGTACATTTGGTTACGTTCATTTGCTTACGTACATCTGTCATATGTACACTTACATTTGGGTGATGTAAATTTGCATTTACATAACGTACATTTGCGCTTACGCATATTTTCTTACGTACATCTACCATAAGTATATTTGCCATACGTACTTTTGCGCTTTCGTACATCTGCGCTTATGTAGATCTGCCACACGTCTTTTGAGCTTACGAATATTTGCAATTACGTATATTTACACATACGTACATTTGCGCTTACGTACATTTGCGCATACGTATATTTGCGCACACGTACATTTGCGCTGATGTACATTTGCGCTTACGTATATTTGCTTACGTACCTTTGCCATGCGTTCATAATTCCTGGATCCGCCCCTGACCTCAAGATACTAGTTTGGTTTATAAGTCCAATATGCACACTGCACAACAAGCGCTGAGTACATTAGTTGACGCTTTGGATTTTAAAATAAAAACAGAATGGTGCTTGGTAAACCAAATTATGGTTTGGCGTAGCATAAGAACGAAATAATTGCGTGACTTAATCTGATCAATCAGAGTGCACGGATCAGTCCTAAACCACTGCTTATAGCATATTTACTCATGTATGTTCATCTCATCCTTGTATTCGTTTTCCACCACTTCCAAAGGGTACATCACACCTGGGCGACTATTCCATCTTTGCAACATGCATTTGTCGATGTCTGTGCTGCACATATAATGATCCATGATGTCATGATGAATCAATTATTTGATGCCGGGAGATATATTGGTTAATTATTGGCGGACACCACGTGTATAGCTCACTGGGATGCTGCTTACCATGTTGTACCTAAGGCTTGACTATATTTGAATCCATGCGGCGTTTCTCAATTTTCGTGATGTGATACTAGCCAACGACAATGTATTCGTATTTTTGGCGCATTTCTTCATAGCGACCCTTAGACATAGCACAGCGACAGACAGCACCATGATCGGACCAAGATCGGGACAGCAACCATGATCATTCAGCGATGGTTTCCTCTTTCCTAATCATGGACGTATTTGAGCAGCTTATGCCATACAAATGTCGCATGCGTGACTCGCAGACAGGTTCAGCTTCATATCGATATCACGTTTTAAACATGAAATATTTTAAACCTATCTCCGGTTTGTAACGTCATCACTCCTCAAAGCACACTCGGAAATGCAAGCCGAGATTGCGTCACACGAGCGCATCCCTCATCTATCGGTGCATCTGTTGGCGGGGCACAAGGTGACGCAAGCACAATTACACTGCACCAGTGCTAGCATATGCTAACTGCTGAGCCGACACCAAAAATCAGCAGGAGAGGAATGGCAACTCTCCCACCAATTTTGAGTCAGCGTGTTTTGCCATGCAACACCTGATTCCACTATTATCAATGGGTGCGTTTGGAAGCTTCATGTCGCTGCTTCGTTCCATCGATGCTTAACATGTCTGCATGCTGCGTAACATGGCATCACGGGGACGGCATGTGCTTCCCAGAGGGCCTCCCCCGATTAATGAGCCACCGCATCAGCAGCTGTCGAGCAGCTCGGTGGTAAAGTTAGAATATGCATGGTGCAAGGATGCTTCCCGAAGCACTATCCAGTGCACCGGGAGCCAAGCAGTCTGACGTCACCAACAATGTCATGTGCCAGAAAATCCAAGCTATCTATGTGGGACAGCATCACATATCTGAAGCTTCTTCACCTCCGTGTATGCATGTACGGTCATTTGGTCGTGCATGTGCGTGTATGTGTGCGTGTGTGTGTGTGTGCATGTGCATCGGCAGGTACCCTGGTGAAGCCGCACTGCCAGTGACCCGGACGTCGCCCCGCCCCAGATCGGCCGCTTCTTGTTTTCGGGCCGCTCCACCCGATCGTTAGCCCGGCGCGCCAAATGCCGCCGGCGCGCCAGATTTCGGCGCGCTGTCGGCGGCCGAATGAGCCCAGAGGTTGTCGGGATGGCACGGTAAACACATTCCCACGGCAGCAGCTGGGGGTGCCGGGGCGAACTCTCGCACCGATGGCCCCGATCTCAGGCATCCGAGTCAGCTGGCTTAATGTTCGCCTGGAAGTGTAATCGACGTCAGCACGAATGTTCTGTTGAAAAAGACAGCCGTCGAGCATGCTTGCTTGTCCCGTTCCTGATGTTCACCGAATTGTCGGAACTTCCGAATCGTCGCCATGCGAACAAAAGCAAAAAAAAGGGTTAGCAAAACACAAATATTACGGGAAAATAGTCACCTTGGCTCAAAATAGGTAACAATTAGTAGTGACGTTGGGTCATGGACCTGACGTCACGCATAAATTAAAGATATGCGTGTTGTAAGCATTGCCAAATTGTAGGCATGTAGTAAGGGTCATTCAAATATATTTTCACGTGCAAGAGCTATCAATCCTAACACAAATCATAACACTTTATATAGGTCAATGGTCTTGGGTCACCTTGACCCCAAAAATGACGACTATTATTGGCTTCATGTGGTGATTTAAATAGTGCAATGCTATTGTAACACTATTTAGGCCACGAAAACACAACATAAACCACAATAAAAGAGTGTTTAAAGAACATAGCCCACATTGCGCATTACATCTTGCCCTGACCTCGGGTCACTTGACGGGGGTCAATAAAATTGAATAAGGAACGTCCCCTGATGATTCTGCATGCACATCAAGATGCACACTGAGTTAGAAGACCATAGATATTACAAATCTAAGAACATTGGCCAGAATCGGCCGTGACCTCAGGTCACTCACCTGATGTCAAACAAAAATCTGAGATATTGATACAGAGGAAATCATGTCATATAAATGATTTAGCGCTCTGGCGAGAAGCATATCATTTCATCAAAATCACGCGGTGACCTTTCCTCGATGATTAGAAAAACAGTCGAAAGTTACTTAGATGGTGTATATTCGGGTACAACCCTTCGTCAAACCACAAAGAAAAGCAATTCCAACTAACGGTCGAATTCTCACTGTCATACTTTATTATCTATGTCGATGTCGTGCCTTGCTAGGCATAGGTTTTTTATTATTATTCAGGAGACGGCTTCAATACGTACAAGACAAGACACACATTTATGCACATTTACATACATTGGTCACACACGGCGGTGCCTACTGTAAAAATATGTATCGAAAGCACTAAAATTAACTAAAGTAAACTAGTCATTTTTGGGGGGGCTCCTTTCATGCCTATCGCATCCGTCTGCTTTTTCTTGGTAAACACCCTGCATTGCCGCACCAGGACGGAGAAAGAAAAACAATCCCGAAGCTACCACAATCGCACATCTCGTTCCTGGAACATAACATACTTGGCATGCACGTTACACGCACACTGTTGATACATGCCTAACGACTAATTGCATCATAATATCGGCCAAGAGGTTGTGTTCGAGTTTAGGTCAGGTTTATGTTCCTTAATGAGCAATGACTCAGCGATCTTCCGATCCACATGGTCTTTCGCTTTGAATAGTATCCGAATGTCCAAAGGAATAGATGTATGGCGATCCTATGTGTGGCCATTTCTGAAGTGGTCTCCAAAAGGGGTGTCGGCTGTTTGATTTAACATGTCCCGAATGTGTTCGTTGAATCTGAGTCGGACTGGGCGTTTTGTTTCCCCTATGTATGTAGTCCGACACAGCTTGCAAAACATTTTATATACTACGTTTTTGGGTGCAGTCTCCGTTGAAACCTGACCTACAGGTGTGGCAACGCTGTCCTCCTGGGCACCTAGGCTTAGTGAAAGCTGAATGAATCAAAGAAGTGCGCAATTTGCTGTCGTTTTTCCAAGCTATTTTGGCTTTCAGGCCATTTGAGGCCATTTCAGGCCATTTCTTTCAGGCAGATTTGAAGTGTACATTTCTTGCTTAAGCAACGGTTGAATTTTGAAGCAAGACGGGGACGGTTTCGTTGATTGTGATATCAAACACTTCTCGGCACTTTGACAACACATCATTAGGACTACGTTCACTTAAGACAGATGAGAGTGATGGCAACAGACGAGCTCGTTCTCGTTCTAAGTACGCCTTTTGTCGGAAAGCTTCGGCGATGGATTCGTTAAGCAGCGACTTAGCAAAAGCGTCGAAACAAGATCGTGTCCGGACCTTACCTGAGCACACCCTGGTCACTGGTTTCAAAGCATCTTCCAAAAATCGTCGTATCACTTCATGTTTGCGACAGGCAGTGAGAAATTCTATACGTAGTAGAGTTTTTGCTAGTTTTTCAGGATGCAAACAGCCGACACCCCTTTTGGAGACCACTTCAGAAACGCCCACACACAGGATCACCATACATCTATTCCTTTGGACATTCGGATACTATTCACAGCGAAAGGCCATGTGGATCGGAAGATTGCTGAGTCATTGCTCATTAAGGACCACAAACCTGACCTGAACTCGAACACAACCTCTTGACCCATATTACGATACAATTAGTCGTTAGGCATGTATCAACAGTGTGTGTATAACGTGCATGCCAAGTATGTTATGTTCCAGGAACGAGATGTGCGTGTGCCGATTGTGGTAGCTTTGGGATTGTTTTTTTATCCGTCCTGGTGCAGCAATGCAGGGTGTTTACCAAGAAAAAGCAGATAGATGCGATAGGCATGAAAGGAGACCCCCCCCCCAAATGACTAGTTTACTTTGGTTAACCTTAGTGCTTTCGATACATATTTTTACAGTAGGCACCGCCGTGTGTGACCAATGTATGTAAATGTGCATAAATGTGTGTCTTGTCCTGTACGTATTGAAGCCGTCTCCTGAATAATAATAAAAAACCTATGCCTAGCAAGGCACGACATCGACATAGATAATAAAGTATGACAGTGAGAATTCGACCGTTAGTTGGAATTGCTTTTTTTTGTGGTTTGACGAAGTGTTGTACCCGAATATACACCATCTAAGTAACTTTCGACTGTTTTTCTAATCATCGAGGAAAGGTCATCGTGTGATTTTGATAGAGGTGATCATGCTGTCAAGGCACTGTGCATTTGCACTCAAGTAGCAAGTTACATCTCAATATCCATGCATTTGAAGATGATTATAAAAAGTAACCAAATGCTCATATAAAGTAAAGTAGGATCAAAAATCGGTACAATATATTTCTTCGGAGACAGAATAAATATACAGAGACATTTTACTCACAGGATTTTACGCACATGCTATATATATATTAAGCCGTCTACCAATATTGAAGAAATCATCATCCGAGTCCAAGTATTTAAATTCCAACATAACAAAGGGCATTGTAGCAAGTGCAAGTACAAGGGCGGTGTACTTGTTACAATGCCCTTTGTTATGTTGGAATTTAAATACTTGGACTCCGATGATGATTTCGTCAATATTTCGAAGGAATTCGGTATTCGGATGGAATTACGTTAATCCGGCTTATGTCGCACCCGGTAGTATCAAATAAGCACGAGAGGAAAGATAAGACGCCGGCAAGCAAAGAATTTGGCGTAAAGGACCGATACATACATAGCATACAGGTTCATGTACATACATGCATAACAATCGGAAGGATATTTGGAGGGTGGGCAGCTTCGTAGCCTACGAACAGGCTCTACTGCCCACCTGCGACCTGAAACCAAGCGGACGCCCGGCCCCCAGAGCGACGGTGGGCGTCAGGCCCGACCTGGCATGTGTAGGTGTATGTTTAAGTTAAAGCTTGGAAAAACCTGAGAAGTGGAAGAACCAAGCTGTTTTGAAAACCCGCAGGTAAAAAACCAAGCGCAATCTATAAGGAAATCCGTGCGTTTTGGCCAAATTGGATCAGTCCCTGCCTACCTAGTGTGAAATAACCTATATGTATGTGTTTTACGACGTCGAAGAGGAAGACGTGTGTAACGAAGTCGTATAGCTAACGAAAAGTGCAACGCGTGCAATATAGCTTTTAACTTCAGATCAAATCAGTTTGAACAGGTAACGTGTGACAGAGAAGTCAGATCAGTTCGTAAAGCATTATGTCATGTAAAAAGCGGAGAAGTGGCTCGAGAAGTACCAAGTGCTCATTCCCGAGGAGAGCTCGGAGCGAAATTTGTGAATGGATGTTGGTAAAATACTGGAGAATAGCGCGACGATGAGGAGCATATGCTGGACAAGTAAGTAAGATATGGGCGACAGTAATGCGAACTCGACATGTGGTACAAAGTGGAGGGCAGCGTGTTCGATTAATAATATAATTGATGTCAACTTGGTGTGTCCGAGGCGAAGTCTGGCGAGTACCACCTCATTAAAACGGGAGTGCTGATGGGAACAGGGTCAGTTGGAGATGTGGGCTTGATAGCGTGTAGGTGTGTGGTGTCGTGTGACCAGCAGGCCTGGAGATATTTGTGAAATAACATATTTGCTGAAGAAAGGACATCACCAGGGGGCACTGGGGCACAAGTATTCGGAGGGAGATCAATTGCCGCCCGTGCAAGGCAGTCTGCGCGCTCGTTGCCCGGGATACCCCTATGTCCGGGGATCCAGAGGAAAATGAGCTGAAGGTGTGCGTGGTTGTCCAGAGGTGAAAAACCTGCTACTCAGCCACGAGCGTGGGTGACAAATATTTGAAAATATCTCCAGTTATGGTGACAGCCTTACGGTACCGTATTATCACTGAGTATGGATTGTATTTATCATCAGGCCGTTTTGCTTCTTAACACGTGCCCTGGAGGGCCTCTGAAAATTACGCGCACTGGAGGGGGCGGAAAATTACGCATTTGTATCACAAGATGTTTAGCGACCAATTGCTCCCATTTCACTTTGAGGGCAAAGTGACATGGTGAATTGATTTGATAATAAAAATAACTATACATCATAAGGGAGCTTGTTCCTTCACTGCTCCCATTTCACTGTAAGGGCAAAGTGACAAGGTGAAATGATTGGATAACAAAACGAACTACACATCATAAGACAGCTTGTTTCAATGTTATTCAAATTTTACCATACATTTTTACCATTTACCATTGGAAGTTACTTGCAAGCCGACTCTGGTGTTGTTCCTTCACAAAACATCAAATTGGTAGGAGTAACAGTAGTGATCAATCCAGTAATATTCAACTGGACTTGGAGGGCCTAAAAAGTGGGCTCATCAATGGCAGATGTCTTTCAATTACGAAAAATGTAGGATTATTCATCTGGGGTCTGGAGGTGAGACTTTCAGGTGTACAATGGGAGGTAGTAAACTGGATGTTATTCAAGAGGGAAGAGATTTAGGTGTGTTCGTTAGGCGTCATGAGCGGACATAATACCGGTGGCGCCGCTCTCGTGGTGGGTTTGTGAAGGAACAACGCCAGAGTGGGCTTGCTATGATTGATGCTATATTGCTGAATGCTGAGAACTCCTGCTAACTGCTTTCTACACCGTCATTCCGGTCAGATCCACTTCCGGTGGCAAGATCCCGCCCACCCGTGACGGGACCCCGCCCATCCGTGGCGAGACCCCGCCCACCGCGGTGGCGAGGCTCCGTACACACGGTCGAAGGAGGTGGCCGGCCAGTCTGCCAGTGCCGGTGGTGACGGGCGGCGGACGGCAGCGTGTGACAGCGTGTGGTCGACGGCTGGTGCACTGGTGACCGGCACCACTGGTGATTGCAGAGTCGGCTGGTGAGCTGGTGTAGGCGGGCAACATCCTGCCAGCACCAGAGTCGCGGCTGGGCCGAGCGCTCCCCACGTGGTCCGAGGTGTTGGCACTGGAGACGAGAAATTCCGACGTCCAGCATCAGCAAGGTACTGGCGTACGTAGGGGTGTGGGCAAGCTCGTCTTGACCCCTCCTGAAATATTATTTTGTTTTATAAAACAAGTTTGTTGCAATTCGAGTGTGAAAATTAGCAACAACACAACCTGCATTCGAATCGCAACCGGTTTAAATGCAACAATTTAATGGAAATCAAATGAAATGCAACGAACAGTAGAAATCTCACTGCTCCCATTTCGCTGTAAGGGCAAAGTGACAAGGTGAAATGATTGGATAATAAAACGAACTATACATCATAAGACAGCTTGTTTCAATGTTATTCAAATTTTACCATACATTTTTGCCATTTACCATTGGAAGTTACTTGCAAGCCGACTCTGGTGTTGTTCCTTCACAAACCAACCACCAGAGCGGCGCCACCGGTAGTATGTCCGTTCACGACGCCTAACGAACACACCGAAATCTCTTCCTTCTTGAATAAAATCCAGTTTCCTACCTCCTATTGTATATCTGAAAGTCTCACTCCAGACCCCAGATGTATATGCTTACATTTTTCGTAGTTGAAACACATCTGCCTGATTGATGAGCCCACTTTTAGGTCCTCCAAGTCTAGTTGAATATTACTAGATTGATCACTACTGTTAGCCACTCCTACCAATTTGATATCATCAGGAAATTTGAACACATTATTCCTCAGCCCTACCTCAATGCTATTCACAAAGGTAATAAAGAGAAGTGGCCTTAGAACGGAGCCCTGTGGCACTCCACCCAGAACATCCTTCCATTCAGATTTACCGTCCACTTATCCCTACCCTTTGTTTCCGTTCCCTTAACCATGCTTCAATCCAACCTAAAACTTTTCCATCAATCCTATGCTACTCTAGTTGCTGAATTAGACGCCCATGTATAACTTTATCAAAAGCTTTGCTAATGTCCAAGTACACCACATCCGTCCTGCTTCGATTGTCTACTTCTTTAGTTACAAACTCCATAAACTCCAATAGGTTAGTTAAACAAGGTCTACGAGATCGAAATCCTTGTTGGGTATCCCTTAGAAGGTTGTGCCTATCTAGATGAGTCTGAATATTTCTGTTTGACAAGTTTTTCTAGTAGCTTGCAAACTATTGACGTCAAACTGACTGGCCTGTAGTTTCCTACACATTTGATACTTCCCTTTTTGAAAATCGGTTCTACATTTGTATTTTGCCAATCTTCCGGTATTTCAGAATACTCCATAGAACGCCTGAAAATGATGCCTAGGGTAACTGTCAATGGTTTAGTACTAAGATCCGAGCATATATATCATCTGGCCTTGAAGCTTTATTAGGTTTTAAATTCTGCAACTGTTTTTCTATAGCTTCTGTAGTTATTGTAAGATCATCCAGCCTATCACCTACCATGGCATAACTTTCAGTTATTTCCAATGTACCAGAGTACTCTTTAGTAAAGACTGATGAGAATTGTTTGCTTAGGGACTCATCTATATCACAATCATCAACAACTATTTCAACATCTACCTCCAGTGGCCCTACATTACACTTTTTATGCTTAAATTTGTAGAAACTAAAGAACCTGTTAGCATTACCTGCTGAGTATTCTCGAGCTAATTTGATTTCAGCCAATCTTTAAGATGCCCTAACACACCTAACTTTTTTTTCTAGCTATTCTATATGATTCTAGATTTGCCTCAGAGTTAACATCCTTTAGTTTCGCATATGCATACTTTTTTGACTTCAGTAAATGTTTTACTTCCTTCGTCAGCCATGCAGGGTGCTAAATCTTGTTTAACATTATTTGCCTATTGGGAATGAACCTATCCTGACCTTGGAACAGTGGGGACAAGTGGTCTAGGGGTAAGATGCTCGTCTCACAATCGAAAGGTTGTGGGTTTGAGTCTCACCTGTCGCTACTTTTCGCCCGCGACCAATCGGCGTGAGAGATTGGCGACGCTACATGACTCAACGGTCGACGTGTCGTAAAACCAATACCCAACCGACCTTGGAACAGTTTGTCTTTTACATTCTCCACAGTGCATAGGCATCTAGGCACATCAATAACTCTTCCCAATTAATTTCATTCAGGTATATCCTGAACTCATTGTAGGTACTTCCCTTTAGCAAAATTTGGAATCAATGTTTTATTGACTCACACACTTCCACCATATAAGGAAAAGCGTATAATGTTGTGATCACAGTTACCAAATGTCTATCCTATTTTCACATTCTGTACAAAATTGTCTTCATTTGTAAGCACCAGATCTAACATTTCATTTCCCCTCGTAGGTTCATGTGTCATTTGAAAGAAAAACAATTCCTCAAAGCATGTTAGGCGTCACGAGCGGACATATTGCCGGTGGCGCCTCTCTGGTGGTTGGTTTGTGAAAGAACACCACCAGAGTTGGCTTGCTCTGATTAATGCTATATTCTGGTTTCTAGAGGAAATGCAAGTAATTTCCAATGGCCAAATTTGAACAACATTGAAACAAGCTCTCTTATGATGTATAGTTCGTTTTGTTATCAAAACATTTCACCCTGTCACTTTGCACTTAAAGTGAAATGGGAGCAATTGGTCGCTCAACATCGTGTGATAAAAATGCGTCATACATCTGTGTAATGTGCTGACAATTTCCAATGTTCTTAACGAAACGAAAATCGAACGTGCTACATTTTTATATCATCTTGAATAACTTCCATGAAAGTTTAACCCTGTCACTTTTGCCCTACCTCATCTGTCACCGTCTCTGCTGTGTATCGTGTCGTGTTGCCCGGTTTTTCTCTTTTTTTATCCGTGTTTGCTGTTGCCACAATGACGTTGCCACACAGGGGCGGACTGGCGGCGCCCCCTGTGCTGCCCGCCCTGGCGGCACTTGGCACTGCTCTCGCGTCTCCCGGTCCTGCCGTTTTGTTAGCGTGTTTTGCTGTTGCTACTGTGACCATCGACGGGTTGGCGGCTCTCCCTGTGCCGATCCGTCCTGGCGGCACTTGGCACTGATCTCGTATCGCCCGGTCCCGCTGTCCTGCTGGCGTGTTTTTCTGCTGCCGCTGTGACCAGGGGCAGAGAAGCGGCACTCCCTGTGCCGGCCCGTCCTGGCGGCACTTGGCACTGCCCTTGGCTCTGGCACTGCTATGTGGCAGGTGTGGCGTATGCCACTTCATTGTTGCTGATATTTGTTATGTGGCATACCAGCATTGATTGGAAAGACCGACGTGCAAAGTCCCATTGCTCCACGAACTTTGATTACGATCCTTCATTCATGCTCTGAACCGGAACCAGCACAGAAGCCGACCAGGTCGACTACGCTGACGTGTAGGAGCGTTTTGGAATGAATCAGATCTAATCCTGAACGCATTGCTAGGGAATGCCACCAATACATACAAGACCGCTTTTGTTGCCCCATGTTTCTAGTCCGCCGAATGTAGCCTGCTAACTAGAGTGGAATTTTGCGTACTTTTTTGGGAGTGGATGTCCAACCCCTCTAAGACTGGCGTGAGCCTACCTTCCACACAATAATTTCATATGTTAACATATGGCACTAATGAGGCCCCTCGACTGAGGGTCTTCCTGTTACCTCCATGCATTGCGTCCCCCAATCATTTTCTAGAAGTTCCACCCCTGCTGCTGAGCTGGTACGGCGGCTCATATATTCCCCAATAAAAAGGAGTGTCTGGCTTTCACGCGCTCCCAATCGTCCTGTTGATCTGGGAAAAAAAACAATTGACCCCTTCCTTTGTCCCCTAAATCAGGGACGCTGCTACATATAGAGGGGGATGAAAGATGTTTTGATCAATTACTTTGGTCATGCAACACAATAAGCCCAGTGCTAAATCTGATACAGATTGGGGACTCGCCCCCCCCCCTCCCCCCAGCCCACCTGGTTCCATCATAGCGATGCCCACGCTTCAGATACGTCCCTATTGCATCTCGCCGCGGAAAATGTTTATTTCTCTGCCGTATTTGACCTGTCTTACCTCCCTTTGAAGGCTCTTTTGGGTGTTCTTTTGGGACCAATTGCTATTCTCAGTCTGACTGGCTTCACTTGAAACCAAAAGATATTCTCTTTCCTGAGTCTTGGAAGTGGTTTCACATCAGTACACTTGTAAGTCTCAACGCACTGGCATTCTTTTCTGAGAATGGTGTTCTTAGCATATCGCGAAAAGAGTGCTCGTTTTATGTGGTCAGATTTGAATAGGGAAAATGAGAACGTCTGCTATTCTCAGATAATATATACGCTTCTCACATTTTTCTCAGCATACTGTTTATATTTCCTCGGGCATACGGTCTTGCATGTAAATGAACGTACACTCACAAGCATTTGAGAACCACGGGCAGTCTCGAAGACCACTGGAAGGCTTCGTTCGAGCACCACAAGTTCTCAAATGAGAACCCCTGGGTTCTCAAGAGAGAGGTTCTCTTTCGATAATATTAGTTGGCTTCCGAGATAATTGTGTGGTATTAGGCGGATTGTTGAAACTTCTCCAAGTACGTTGACTGACACCCTTTGAAGAATATCCGGTAACTTTACTGAGGTTCTGAAACCATTGTGAGCTCTCACAAAAGCACATATTTTGAATAGAGTATTTTATTCGGTTTCTGATGCTATTGGAGGGTGTCATGAGAGCACCAAACACATCAGTCGAGAAACTCCTGTGTAGACTCTGGCGCCGTTGCAGGGTATCACACAAGCACCACATGTTTTTCGAGAAAAAAACAAATCATCTGGACTATTTCGGTATTGAAAAGATTCTGCATAAAAGAATCACCGTAGTAGACACACTAACAATGATGCAACCGTCCCCGCTGATCTCACATTTACAGCCGTAAGCTGGACATATAGCGCCGTAGCACAGGCTGACATATACCATAACGAAACAATGAAAAAGCGAAACACCCCTGGTGGACACAGGAAGAACGGTGATGTCGATCACGACCAAACGAACTGGACCTAAGCTGGAACCGGAACGAACTAACCGAACCGGAACTGGAACCGAAGCAAATGATGGCTAGAGCTCATATTCTGAGTTTGAAGAACGCTGCTTTCTGGTGCTCCACTGTTGGCACCGATGTGCCAATCTGGACATCGAGGATGTGTAGCTGGAGGGACGCCAGCGGCACGTTGTGCGGGCGCCGGACCATCTGCGCCGGAACGCTGTGGACCGCGGCCCACAGCAGCACCGCCGCTCCCAGGGTCGCGCACTGTGCGACTTCCTCCTCGTCCACGGCAATGATCTATACGCCTGCAGTAGCAGCTATGACCATTGCCGACCAATGTGTGTGCAGACATTTTGCAGAGTAACCTGATACATGGTATCTGTTGATGTGAAGTGAAAAGATTACCTGGCTGGAATTGGGACATACTGTCTGGTGACGATATTTGAATATGTGGTGTTTTACATTTTATCAACATAGTTTGGGAACAATAATCACCACAGCCAACAATTTGTGGAAATGGCTGTTGCAGGGGTGGAACGTTCAAATATTCAGGTTGCGAAGTGTAGTCATCTTGATTGCACCTCGTCGGTACGGGCGGACCATCTGGTGGACCATCCCGTTATGCATGGGGCGGGGGGCGGGGGGCGCGCACGCACAAAACTGCTGGTACGGACGGATGGGGGGGGAAATACGCAGTCGATGACAAATGCAAATGAAAAGAAAAGAATACACTTGAATGTCTGACACAGAAATGCTCCATAATTGTCTCGTTTTATGTCTACATATTGACAGAATCCCATCAACTTTGACGATCAACTATATGCGTTGTTTTCAATTTGCAAGTTTCCTTCGTGAGGTGCACTATTTTGGGTGATAGCAACCGCCCTTGAGGTAGATCGGCCTTGCGACTGGTGCTGCCCAGCTGGAGCTGGCGCCAAGGACTGGTGCTGCCCAGTTCGAGGCGGCGCCAGCCGGACTGGTGCTGCCCAGCTGGAGCTGGCGCCAGGAACTGGTGCTGCCCAGTTCGAGGCGGCGCCAGGGACTGGTGCCGTTCAGTCGTCCAAAGCCGGAGATGCCAATGCAACGAAGCGAGACATGAGGTAATACGCTGGTCGATAGCACGGCTGTCGTGTTGTATCTTTCGTGACAGTGTAGGATTTGTGTTCCTTCGCAATTCAAAATCGTAGATTTAGATTTAGAGTGACTAAGTCACGAGAAATCTCTATCGGAGATTTAATACATGGCGGTCGGTTTTCTAAAGTTGTCGATAAATTTTGTCTGTGTGTGTGTGTGTGTGTATGTGCCGCTTCGACGCATGCTGTGCCCAAACGGCCGGGCGGATTCCGCTCAAATTTTCACACGTGATGCGCCGGTTCGGGGGACAGACTATGGCGGTGGTTTCGGGTTGCGCGTGCCACGTGCCGTCAACTGGGGTCATGTCGAGATCAGTTAGCCAGGGCCACAGCATGTACCACAGGTCGCACGAATGTGAAACTTTGTGGAAACACGCGCCCCATAGGGAACTGCTTGTTTTTGTGGTCGGCGGTTGCGTGTGCCGTGCCGTGCGACCGCCAGGCGCGTGCATCTGTTTTGAGTTGGGCACCTCCAAGCCAAGAGCGCCGCACAATATAGCTATCAAATTTGGTGGACTGATAGCCCGTCACATGGGCTATCCGGCAATGTACAATTTGTAGGGGTGGACGAAGCGTAGCGCGTGCCATGCGGTCATATTCAAGCAACATCTCCACTCCTGTTTAACATGGGCTGCAACTTATCCCGACGAAAAACGCGACCGCCTTCATATTGGCGCCCGACTCGGCTCACATCGCAGGGAATGCGGGATGTGTCACACTACGTGAAAGCCCACAGTGTTGGCTACCCATTGGGCACAATTTCGGTGCGATCGAGTCGAGTCAATGTGCTGCACGTGAGCGACACCGATGTAATGGGAGAACGGGTTGGACCGAATCGGCTTAGGTTTGGTTAGGTTTAGTTAGGTTAGATTAGGTTGGGTTAGGTAAGGCTAAGCTAAGCTAGGCTAGGCTAGGTTAGGTTAGTGTAGATTTGCCAATTTTGGGTGAACTCAGTTCAAACCCGATGGAGAGCGTAATGGCTTGAATTGATTTTGAACACACCAACATGGTAGTGGGGTTGGTGTGCATCTAGTTTATTATTCTTTCCAGCTGCCGGCCACGGGTACTGGCCTGCCTGGAGCCCCAGAGCGGATGGTGGTTGGTTGGTTGGTTATTGGTTTTACGACACGTCGACCGTTGAGTCATGTAGCGTCGCCAATCTCTCACGTCGATTGGTCGCGGGCGAAGAGTAGCGACACGTGAGACTCGAACCCACAACCTTTCGATTGTGGGACGAGCATCTTACCCCTAGACCACTCGTCCCCAGAGCGGATGGTGAGCATTGAAATATCCGCATATTATGAATGGTGCTGGAAGCTGTGCGAAGAGATTAGCTACCTCTGACGCGTTAAGAGATAGTGAAGGTGGTGTGTTGATACAGCATGTGGTAACAGCGCGGTGATTTAGGGTTGTTCGCGCTGCGATACATTGGAGGGCGGAAGAAATGCTTATTTCTCGGCAAGGTCTACTGTGATGTATGGCGAGAAACACCCCGCCATGCGACACAGTGGTAAACGGTACGTCTTTTCTTAACACAGTGTAATTTTTCAGTTGAAACGGTGCACCCGGAGCCAGTTTCGTTTCCTGTATGCATACAGCGGACGGTGTATGGGAACTTAAAAGATTGTTGAGGTCATTAAGGCTGGATTTGAGTCCACTACAGTTCTACTGTAAAACTACCACGTGGGAAGGTTAATGCGGTAAGATGTCAGAGTACTTAAAATATTTAGCTAAGAAAAAAAGAGAAAAAGAAAGCCAACTAATATTCTCGAAAGAGAACCTCTCTCTTGAGAACCCTGGGGTTCTCATTTGAGAACTTGAGGTGCTCGAACGAAGCCTTCCAGCGGTCTTCGAGACTGTTGGAGACCACACAAAACGAGCACTCTTTTCGCGATATGCTAAGAACAAGAACACCATTCTCAGAAGAGAATGCCAGTGCGTTGAGACTTACAAGTGTACTCATGTGAAACCACTTTCAAGACTCGGAAATATTTTTTTGTCTGAAGTGAAACCAGTCAGACTAATAATAGCAATTGGTCTCAATGTATACAGCTATGCTTAATTGTGACCAGTCCCAAGTATTACTCTGCCTCTTCGTGGGTCGCAAAGGTACCCGTGTAAAACTACTTCAAAATCTCAACAAGCAGATTTTTGTTCTCGCTGAAGCCAGTTCGTCGCAGAACAGCTATTGGTTTCAACATTCAGAGCAATTGCTAAATAAGACAAGATTCAGTTTTCATTTGAGCAATACATGCCTCAATTGAGAATGGTTATTGGCATAAATGTCCCTCGCTGTTCTCATATGAACTTATTTGAGGTTTAAATACACGTTTCAATTTGGTGTCGCAGCTAAAACAGGAGAGATGAAAAGTTGCTTTTCCCAGTGTCACTTGGCATTCTTTTAAGGTATATGAGCTCTAGAGTGCCGCACCCTCACCGCCGGCGTCATCTGCCACACATGACGCTTATCGCTGCCTCAGAGGATAATGTCCTGGCGATGGCCAGCGAAGTCATTGAAGAAGAGCTGTGAGCACCACAACGTTCTGTTTATTTGCCAAATGTATTCTAAAAATGCACCATAGAAGCAGACATGCCTTTGCATCAAATATCGTCGTCGTTTGCATCTGCGCTACTACACTCGCGGACAACACTCCTGGACTTGGACATGTGCCTGGGTATACAGGAGCCTGTTCACCTGCCCGGACATAAAGGAGACATCGGGAGCTCCCAGGATTTACGCCGAAAGCAAGCTAAGATAGAACGCAACTTCTTTGCACATTGTTTTCCACGCCGCGCTCTGGGCCTTCTTTGTCCACAGACAGATATTGTTGGAACAGCCCACGAGGTACGGAGGAGAAACCTGCCACAGGTATGGTCTCTGCCACCGCCCAACCGTCTCCAACCGTGATGGATACTGTCGGAGAGTGGCAATCGGCAGCTGGAGACAGTTCATCAGGATACGCAGTGTCTCGTCTGAAACAAACAGCCAGTGCTGTTCGTCAGGCGGCATGAGCGGAAATAATACCGGTGGCGCCGCAATGGCGGTGGGTTTGTGAAAGAACGCCACTAGGGTGGGCTTGCTATGATTAATGCTATGTTCTAGTTTCTAGTGGAGGTGCAAGCAATTTCCAATCGTCACATTTGAACAATATTGAAGCAAGCTCTCTTGTAATGTGTATTTCGTTTATTATCAAATCATTTCACCCTGTCATTTGGCCATTAAATTGAAATGAGAGCAATTGGCCACTCAACATCCTGTAATAAAACGCGTCATACATCTTCTGTGTGATGTGCTGACAATGTCCAATGTTCTTAACTAAACGAAATTCGAACGTGCTACCTTTTGATATCATCTTGAATAACTTCCATGAAGGTCTAACCCCGTCATTTTTGCACTGAATTCCAGGATTTAAGTCCAAAATTACCACATCGTGTACCTTTAAATTGTATAGCAGATGTTCTACATTAGCGAATTAATTTCCAATAGTCTCAAATAAACCGGCATAAAATCAGCTGCTTGCTGATGCCATACTCGACTACTTGACATGCCCCCATCAAGTACATGATGGGCCTCTGGATACTCTGGAGCAATATGTCCGAATTTGCTCACTTAGACGTCAAAATGTGAGCAAAACAAATTCCTCCGGTAGTTCTTAGAAGTTATTCTATCCAGGGGAATTTTTGGTTTTTGGACGAATCTCGTACTTCGATGGATTATAAAGATGCTTCGAAAGGTCTGTACTTCGGCTTGTCTTGTCAAGCCTTCGAGGAACTAAGATTGTGAATACAACCCAACGCGATGTGTACCAGGTGGCGTCATTCCTACTACGCAGCTCTCTGTGCAGGTCGTTAAATGACGTCATCAAGGGTACACACCTCATTGGCCAGCCGCCAACACGACGCCGAAGATATCCAACGTATGTACACTACGGGAGATCAAATGAAGGTTTAAGAGGTGTAGGTACAAAACTAACAGCATCATAGTTCTGGAAAGGATCTCCAATACCCTTTATACGAATATTATACCCAAAAGCGCCTTCAAAGGGAGGTAGGACAGGTCAAGTACGGCAGATAAATAACATCTTACCGCGGCGGGATGCAATACGGGCGTATCTGAAGCGTGGGCATCGCTATGATGGAACCAGGTGGGCTGGGGGGAGGGGGGGGCGAGTCCCCAATCTGTATCAAATTCAGCACTGGGCTTATTGTGTTGCATGACCAAAGTAATTGATCGAAACACCCTTCATTCCCCTCTATATGTAGCAGCGTCCCTGATTTAGGGGGCAAGGAAGGGGACAAGTGTTTTTTTTTCAGATCAACAGGACCATAGGGAGCGCGTGAAATCCAGACATTACTTTTTTATTGGGGAATATATGAGCCTCCGTGCCAGCTCAGCAGCAGGGGTGGAACTCCCAGAAAATGATTGGGGGACGCAATGCATGGAGCCAGCAGGAGGATCCTCAGCCGAGGGGCCCCATTAGTGCCACATGTTAAAATATGAAATTAATGGGTGGAAGGTAGGTTCACGCCAGTATTAAAGGCGCTGGACCCCCCCCCCCCACACACACACACACACATACATGCAAAATTCCACTCTAGTTAGCAGGCTACATTCGGCGGACTAGAAACATGGGGAACCAAAAGCGGTCAGGAATGTATTGGTGACATTCCCTAGCAATTTGTTCAGGATTAGATCTGGATCATTCCAAAACGCTCCTACATGTAGGCGTAGTCGACCTAGTTGGCTTCTGTGCTGGTTCCGGTTCGGAGCATGAATGAAGGATCGTAATCAAACTTCGTGGAGCAATGGGACTTTGCACGACGTTCTTTCCAATCAATGCTGATAGGTCACATAACAAATATCAGCAACAATGAAGTGGCATACGCGACACCTGCCGCATAGCAGTGCCAGAGCCAAGAGCAGTGCCAAGTGCCGCCAGGACGGGCCGGCGCAGTGAGCGCCGCCAACCCGTCGATGGTCACAGTCGCAACAGCAAAATACGCTAACAAAACGGAAGGACCGGGAGACGCGAGAGCAGTGTCAAGTGCGGCCAGGACGGGCAGCACAGGGGGCGCCGCCAGTCCGCCCCTGGTCATTGTGGCAACAGCAAACACGGAGAAAAAGAGCAGAACCGGGCGAGACAACACGATACACAGCAGAGACGGTGACAGATGTCCGGCAGTGTGAGGGTGGACATCCAATCGCTGGCTGGTAACATGCTGGCCCTAGCTGCCCGCCTCTCTGTGCTATGCCGAGCACGTTCTAGCGCAACCAGCCGATGCGCACATGCAGCCTAACTCGAGTTAGCCTCCGTGCCACACGAACATCTAGCTTCGGCTGGCGGCTGCTGATGACGCCTGCCAGGCGCCTCACGATGCCGGCCTCGCCGGTGCAAGTTGGGCCCATGATGGAGCAGAAGTAAGAATTAAGCTGGTCTACCACCGCCATCTACCATGTCTGCTGCACGTCGAGCCGGCCGCGACCGATGGTGGTGAGCCGGCAAGAAGGCACGGCCGGCACGCTCCAGTCTCAGTTTGCTGATGTGTGGTCGCGCTATATTCATAATGTGAATTGAAGTGGCATTTCACTTGAAGCAGGTTCTCACATCCACACTGAAATTTCCGGAGGTTACCCCTGGCCGGGTTCCCCCCTTCTCCAATTTTGGCACATGAAACACCCCAAACTCGAGTATCTCTTTCGGCAAAATAAAATCCTGCTCACCCCATCGAAGTCCAAATTAAGTTTTTTGAATATCAAGAGGCCCACCGACAACACACCTTGTTTTACACTGACGGCTCACGTACCAGCAATGGTACGGGAGCCGCCTGGTGCGGTGGGCCAGACACTGGTCAAACTAAATTAACACTTCACCATTCGGTATACACAGCAGAACTAGTCGTCATATTCACCTGTCTCCAGCACATCACTGCGCAACACATCACTACCCCTACTACAATATGCACTGACTCACGATCCTCCGTGGACGCCCTCGCGGCACTACACAACACCACGCACCCCACGCTCCACGCCATCCGACACCTATACAATGACAACCACGCACACCTTCAGCTCACCCTGCTCTGGATCTCCGGACATAGGGGTATCCCGGGAAATGAAAGGGTTGACGGTCTCGCCCGCGCGGCGATCGACCTCCCCGCCAACAATAGAGCTCCGGTCCCCCCAGGGGATCTTCTATCCCTCACTAATAATTTATTTTAAAAATATATTCAGGACTGCTGGTCACATAACACCACACACCTACACGATATCAAGCCCACACTCTCCAGCTGGCCCTCCTCCAACCAGCACACTCGTCTGCACGAGGTGGCACTCGCCAGACTTCTCCTGGGACACACCAAATTGACACACGATTATATTTTTCATAGACCTCACCGCCTTCCACTTTGTAGCACATGTCACGTACGCCTTACTGTCACCCATATCTTACTTGACTGTCCAGCATATGCTCCTCACCGCCGCTATATCATCCAGTATTTCACCAAGATCCATTCACAACTTTCGCTTCGAGCTCTCCTCGGGAATGACCACCCGGCACTCTTCGAGTTACTCTTCCGCTTCCTACAGGACACTAAACTCTCCGAACTGATATAAAGCCTCCGTTGCATATTCCTGATCCAAGCTAGCCTGATGTGAAGTTAATTATAAGACACGCGCCACACTCCGTACTGGCTGAATGACTCCGCTCCACATCTCTTCCTCTCCGACGTCGCAAAACACATACATATAGGTTATCTCACACTAGGTAGACAGGATCCGATCCAATTTGGCTAATACGGACGGATTTCCTTTTAAATTGCGCTTGGTTTTTTACCTACGGGTTTTCCAAGCAGCTTGGTTTTCCCCTTTTTAGGGGTTTCCAAGCTTTAGCTTAAAACATACACCTACACATACGAGGTCGGGCCTGAATCCCACGACTCGCTCTGGGTGACAGGCCTCCGCTTCGCCATCCAGGTTGCAGGTGGGCAGTGGAGCCTCTCCGTAGGCTGTGAAGCTGTCCACCCTCCAAATGTCCTTCCATTGTTATGAGTGTCTGTGCATGTATGTCTGCACATGTACCTGTATGCCATGCGTGTATCGTCTCTCTACGCCATGTTTCTTGTTTGACGGCGTCTCTCCTTTATTGACTAGTTGATATAACCGGATGTCACATAAGCCGGATTAACGTAATTCCTTCTTTAACGTAGCAATCTCTAGCAGATGGCACTTTGCCTCCGCTAAAAATTTAGGGGGAAAAGATGAAGTGGCATCAAACTAGGTGAACTGGCTCTTCATTTAGTTATACAAAGATAAGATGCTCCGAAATGCAGCAAGCACACCAGACATGCATGGTTCAACATACAGATCCATACAGATCTGGTAGGCAGGCTAATTCATGGAATGGCACCAGCCTTCAGGAGATGCAGGTATTGCCATTATGGCATCAGCTTCAGCCACATCAGGTAGCCAGGATCATAATAATCAGAGGGAAAGTGGTTGGAACAAATGAATGAGTTGGTTGGATGAACTCTGTCACCCCTTTTTCACTTTGTCAACCAAGTCTTACATGTATTTCCATCTCTTGGAAACCTAAACATGTTGATTGACAATCTCTCTTCCTTCCAGATTTTCTTCCCACATCTTGCACACTGCTACAGCACATACACGTACCCAGACAATTGCTACTCACCTGGAACCTGACATTCATATAGTTAGATATGTTAATTGAAAAAGTTCACCAACACATAGCCTTATTTAGTTGTCTTCCTAAATTGTAGAACAGGTGAAGGTTCCACCAAAACATTGAACTGAAAGCTAATCCTGAACTGGTCATGGCCTGGATAGCTGTTCTCATTCTGTAATGCTTTTTGTCAGTGTCATACATAAAACTGTTGATCATATTTCAAATTTGCAGTTAAAATTGTATCACTGGACAGAGCAGATCCTCCCGGTTATTCCAAGGATGAATCCAACAGCAAAAAGACACAATGCATTTGGACTTTCTGGGTAAATATTTCTCATATGCTCCTCGCAGCTCCAAACATGCTGTATTTGTGTCTTAGTTGTTGATGCAATTGATGTTCTGCCTCTCACCCATTGCCTATGCATTACTGACACAAGCATGTTTATTTTAGGCAATCCAACATAGCTTAGGTTAGGTTAGGATCTTTTCTAGTAATTTCCATTGTTCTTCATTATATATTACCAAACCCAAAACCATTTTTCTTCAATCATGCCCTACACTTTATTGATGGTAGAAGGGAACAGCATATGTCTACAATTCCCAAAATATGTCCTGCTGGTGCTTTGGAATGTGTGATTTTTTTGTTGGTGAAATGACTTCCTTTTTAGATATGAATGTCAACATTAATTACTTATGTTTTAAACAACGTTGTCATTTACGCAAAGAAGTGAACTGAAATTCATTCAAAGCAAATACAAACAAGAGGGGACAAATTGTTGCCCAAACTTGACATAGGGACCTCTTTTATATATTTGCCATTATTTTATGTATTTATAGGTACCACTCAGTGAAATAATTATATGGCCGAGAGAATTCCCTCCTGAAGCATCCAAATGATCCAAATTATGCAAAACACAATCCTACTGCTGTGTTCACCCATTGGTCACATCTCAGTCAAATTTGAAATGTTTTCCCAATTGTTTTTAAAGAACACATTTTGTCCTCAAAATACCATATTGGGCCTGGAGTACAACTTTACCTAATTTTTGCCATACTCTATTTTTGCCATACTCTATTTTTGTCATACTCTATTCATGGCAGGGATGCACTGATGGTTTGGGGTAGTGAAGGTGGAGAGGAAAGTATTTTGTACGTCCAAATTGGGGAGGATAATTGGTATGTGTCTCACATCAGAACGCCCTTTCATAATTCCAGTGAACACATAAAGGAAGGTGGCTGACATTGTCAACTTCGCCATTGAATCACTCAGTAGGAAAACTAAGGGATACATTTCTGTTGGGAATTCTGGATTGTAAATATGTAGGACTAGCATGTTTTTTTAAACCCAGACTCTTGGCATCTGTTCGATCACAATATTTCTGGCAGATGTAGCATTCATCTGTTAATATCATCCTTGCTCTCACATTTGTTCCATCATATTGAGAAATTTTCAAACATCCAAATGGGTGTGTACGCATTTGCATGCTACACAGCACTGGATGAAAAAAAAAATAAACTACCCGACTCCAAATATTAAATTACCAAATATTAAAATATCTACCAAAATATCCAACTATTTGCTACCCAAATATCCAACTCCAAAAATATAACCCAACTCCAAGCCCCATTTTGCGTGATACGTTGCCATCCAACTGAAAAGTATGCATTTGCAGAGGAAATAAGTGGTCACATCATGTTCAGCGCATTCATAAGCATTGCATTAGAAAAAGAAATTCCGTGAAATCAGAAATTTCCCGAAACTGCAGATTTACCGGATAAGCGGCGTCAACATATTCTATATCTATTACAGAATACAGAACACATTTCAATTTCCATCACTAATTAACCACAGCAAAAGACCACAGTTAACAGTGCAACTACACACAATATCACTACAACACAACACAATACAATAAAACTACAACTAAAACTCAGGGACAGCGAACACGAGGTATAACATGAGGCATAAAGCCAACGAGAGAGATATGTAAACGACTTCGCCATTTATGACTCAACTGCATCATCTAAGAATTTGAGAAATAATGTTCCTCTAAAACGCTGTACGTCCTGATGGTGGTCGTCTAATTCGCAGCTTAACTGCAACTGATAATTTAACAGCTGAACAAGATTCTAAAAGGACAGATGCGATATTATAAGATTTAGAAAGTTAGTTGGGGTGAAAATGTTTCCATTTTTCCATACAACAGATTATAAAAACGGCCCAAAAGGTGTACCCCAGATGACGTCATTTGTACCATTCTAGGCGACACGCAGGAAGGCATGGGATGACAATGGCCTGATACAACCTAAACGATCGAAATGCAAGCCTGGCATCATTAAAGGACATTTAAATCATTGCACGCGCCAATTCATTCGTGTTGTTTTTGCACGCGCCAATTGCAATCATTTGGCAAATCATTGCACGCGCCAATTCATTCGCCAATTCATTCACTTTTGGTTCCACCCTTCGACTACCCTGATACAAAAAGGAGCTGGAACATGATACCTTAAAATTACACATACTTAGACATACATAGGGGACATCGTAAGCATTCAACTTCGGGCATCGTTGAAGGATATTTAAAATCGGTTCGCTCGCCTGACTTCAAGTACCACATTGGAAACAACGCGATTATTTGGCTTCGGAGTGTGCAAGCCCATTTGCAACCAGTAAATTAACAGTTGTGGCGAGAGTGCAGAAAGCAGTGCCATATCGTCAGTGGTCGGTCGCCAGTCACCAGTCTTAGTTCGAGCTCAGTCTGGTGCACGCAGCGAGCTGCAACCCCTACCCCTCCCCGGTATGGAAATGTGGTGGCCCTCCGGCCGGCAAAAGCACCCCTTCAGAAAGGCTAGGGTGTATCCCCCCACCCTATGCTCAACAGATTTGTTGGCCACAATCGCAAATATCTCGGAGAAAATTGCGCCCCTTTGGGACGAAAAGGTGTCCCTTGAGTATACTGCAGTGCACACCTCTCCCACTTGGCGATTTTTTTTTCGCGGAAGGCACCACTCCGAGAAAATGTACGCCTTTCCAACGGTAATTACTGGGTCCGCTCCAGCTACGTGCAACCTTGAAGGCTGCAACACACGGAAAATCACCTGTGTTGTTTGCCGAACACTTCGGTAATCGAATAAAGACGGTGCTTAATACATTTGAGCCCAATAAAACATGACTGCACGCAATCACAAGGCTTCAATGTAGCTGTTGTACAAGTTATTTTTTAAAAGTATTTTTTATTTTTTTATACTTTATTTTATTTTATTTTACTTATTATATTTTTATTTTTGGTTATTGCAAGTAACCGCTAAAAGTAACCGCTAATGTTTGGGGAACATACTGGAAATCGCCTGTGTTGTTTGACGTGCACTTGTAGAACCCAATGAAGACGATGTTTAATGCATTTGAGCCGAACAAACATGATTGCATGAAATCACAAGGCTTCACTGTTGCCGTCGTTGCACAATTTATTAGTGGTCGCTAAAGGCGTGACATTTTGAGCTTTCGAAATTTCCGCCCTACAGTTGCCCAGATCTATAATGCAAGGAAGCATAGTAAGCAGCTGTATACAATTTGTTTTTATGAATATCATGCGCTGCAACTCAGCTTACCATTGTTCTCCATAATCATCTGCACACTTCGGACCGCAACCACTGTGGAGCTATAGCTGGGTAACTCCAGACAGATTGCACAGCAATGGCGGCCGGACGCCTTTGGAGGAAAATAGAGGATGAATCCAGCGCCTAGTCCCATGGTAGCCGCAAATCGATACAACGCACTCTGATCGCGATATGCTGAGAACACCATTCTCAGAAGAAAATGCAAGTGCGTTGAGACTTACAAATGCACTCATGTGGAACCGCCTTCAAGACTCAGGAAGGAAAATATTGTTTGGTCTCAAGTGAAACCTGTCAGAATGAGAATATGAATTGGTCTCAATCTAAACAGCTGCGCTCAATTGAGACCAGTCCCAAGTGTCAACCTTGATGTAATTCGTCAAGGTTTGTGGATTGTGTTCTAACTTGCATAAAACGCAACATTTGTGCTCCATAGAAGCCAAACGGTAACTCTCTAAGCCATATTCCGTATATGCTTTCTCAAAATACAGCAAAACGTTCGCGGTGCGAAATGGCGTCAAGGAACATACCGACATCCAGCTCCGTTAGAGCACGGAGGAGCACACCGGTATCCAGCCCCGTTGGAGCACGGAGGAACACACCAGCATCCAGCTCCGTTGCGTTTTCATAAGGATGAGCACATTGGTGCAGATACTTTTTATAATGAATAAGGGAATGAAAAGTGGAATGCAAAATGGATGTTTGCAGGAGCTTTATTTCACATTACATGTGTCTGATCTCTCTATCCTGCATAGAACAAAAGTTCGCAGAGCGAGTCAAAATGGTCCACCCGGCATTGCTAGGGTTCCGGTGAAGGCGAATGCTTAAGTGATTAAGTGAAGGAGTGGAATCTTTGTGGTTAGATGTCATTGTGAAGAATGGAACAAGATTTAGGATTTGAGCATTCTATAGGCCACCAGACCAGAATGAGAACACTGTCCTAAATGAGAACACAATCCTTTGATAGTGATGTTGTTTTCAATTATATCAGGCAAATAAAGCCAAACAAGGCAGGAGGACCTGAGGAAATTTATGCTAGGGTACTGCGGGAAGCTGAAAAGAACTGGCAATTCCACTTAGTATAATATTTTGTATATTAGTTTCACAAAATGAAATTCCAATAGATTGGAAAAGGGCAAATGTAGTTGCTGTTTTCAAGAAGGGAGAAAGATGGAAAGTTGAAAACTATAGGCCAGTAAGCCTCATATCCCTAGTCTGCAAGTTATTCGAATCAATTATCAAGGATAGAATAGTTAGTTTTCTGGAAGGAAACAAATTAATTCAAGATACGCAACATGGGTTTAGAAAAGGGCGATCGTGTCTCACAAATCTTTTGGACTTTTTGAATTTCGCTACAGAACAATTTGATCAGGGAAATCAGGTTGATGTAGCATATCTTGACTTTAGTAAGGCCTCTGACAAGGTACCCCATAAACGGTTAATGATGCAGCTTCGACTGACTCATCTGACTGCGACCAACTCATTCTCCAGAACGTCACGACTCGAGAACGACTGCGATCGCCCAAAGTAATACCTATGAACATCGGAGAGCTGAGGGCATGAGGTTAAGATGTGACGCACTGAAAGGCGTCCTTGGCATCTGGGGCACATGGGCGCATCATCACCATAAATAATATATATGTGCGTTGCATACGTGTGGCCAATGCGTAGGCGGCACAGTGTCACTTCGTCTCGCCTAGTCCTATGCGAGCACGAGGACCACTGCTGATGTTAGGTTCAAGTTCAATTGTCCTCATCTTGTTTTCACCGACCGCGTCCCAAAGTACCTACCACTCACGAAAAACGTAGTCCTTGATGACGGGATACATATCTCGAGCTGAGCGGAGAGGAAATGAGGAGCACAGTGATTGCAGAGCGGAAATGATTGACCTGAAGATAAAAATGACACGTTCCGTCTGAAGCGAGTGCCGGTTTTATTTTCTCTGGAAACCGGTGTTCTTGAGTTTGTGGCTTTTTGCTTCTCAACAACAGAGTTGCTAGTATTGTTCCACATCTCTGTCTAGTAATCCAACCCTAGTTTTGACAAGTTTCACCCCTGCACACATGTCGCACCCGTTCGACTCCCGTCGGCACCGCGTGCCGGACCACAGCAGCTGAACTCTTCTCTGTCGCAGATGTGTAAGATGCTGCTGCGCTGGCAGTCCCAGCTGATGCTGCTGATGCTGCTGCTCACAGTCACCCTCGTAACGCAGCTGGCAGTCGTGTTGAGGCCGGCTGACGTCACGGCTGCCATGGCAACAGCCCGGCGCGACGGCCGGGCCGCGACGGCCGTCGACACACGACACGAAGGTGGGCAAGACAGTCACTGCGTGCTACTTCCGCCGCCCGCATGCCGACCCTACGGCTCCTTCGTGCCACATGCCCTCTATAGCACCCGATGTTGAACCCGGAAAGCACTGGGCTACTTTCCCACGGACAAACCACAGGTATGAAAGGGGCTTTTTAGTTATTGAGGAAAGCAGCACGTTGGCTTCCTTGGTACAGGGACGTAGCCGGGGGCGGCGGGAGCGGTCGCC
>JAOTOM010004996.1:65000-95000 GCA_034440615.1 Ashinkailepas kermadecensis
ATCACCTAAGCACTGATCACCTAAGCACTGATCACCTAAGCACTGATCACCTAAGCACTGATCACCTAAACACTGATCACCTAAGCACTGATCACCTAAGCACTGATCACCTAAGCACTGATGACTTAAGCACTGATCACCTAAGCACTGATGACTTAAGCACTGATGACTTAAGCACTGATCACCTAAGCACTGATCACCTAAGCACTGATCACCTAAGCACTGATCACCTAAGTACTGATCAACTGAGCACTGATCGCCTAAGCACTGATCACCTCAAAGCGGCGCCACTCCGTGGTTTTGCCACCTGTTCCATCTATCCCATTACATTCACTTGTTCGCGATAAATGGGTTGTGCGAATGGTTTCGCAGCCATCAGCATACGATTGCTATACTGTGGATGCATTGCTGTCCTTGCAATTGATCTCAATTTATAATCATAAATAATCTGCCTACCACAATTCGGATGCAAGTTGCCATTTCTTGTTGGCCTCATACGGAGTTAAACCACTTATGCAACACAACACCCGGGATCAGATAACCAACCTTGTCACAACACAACACACAGGATCAAACAACCAACATTATCACAACATAATATCCAACATCACATAGCCAACCTTGTTATAACACAATACCCAGGATCAGATAACCAAATTTGTCATCTCACCACGTGTCGCCAAAGTAAAAAGGCTTGTGTTTCAGCAATGCACTACTTTATTTACATCTTAAAACAGATCACGGTCATGTAGCGCAAGAACAGCCATGTATGCCACATTTAAAACAGATATTTAGGTTTCCAGGTGAAGAAAAAACATTATTTTTCATTCCGTGTTTGGGACGGAAAATATCGATCTTGATTTCTGCATTTTCTTATTCAAATAACATTGCAACTGTCTCGAAGATCAAAGTATCGATTACTTTCGATTTTGATTGAACTGATGGAACTATGTAACCTATGATTATTCTTCATTGAGGTGCATTCTTCAGTCCCTCCGGCACGACGCTGCAGGCGCCCGACGACTCCCCACCGACTCTGACTACACTGCCTGCGGTTGGTGCCCAGTTCCTCCCGCATAACTCGAGTATTGTTGCGCCACTCGTCAAGCGGATGCACATTCGGCATCCTGCTACCTACTGTAGCACCACTGTGCTGCTACCTACTGTAGCACCACAGTGGTGCTACCTACCATAGCACCACTGTGCTGCTACCTACTACAGCACCACTGTGGTGCAACGGCGACTCTCGAGGCGAATGCTCTAGTTGACTCGCTCGAGCTTTGCCCTCGCTCCTAGCCACAAACACGGGGCAGACACGCTCGAGTTTCGTCCTCGCTCCTAGCCATAAACACGGGGAAGACACGCTCGAGTTTCGTCCTCGCTCCTAGCCATAAACACGGGGCAGACACGCTCAAGTTTTATCCTCGCTCCTAGCCATAAACACGGGGCAGACACGCTCGAGTTTCGTCCTCGCTCCTAGCCATAAACACGGGGCAGACACGCTCGAGTTTTATCCTCGCTCCTAGCCATAAACACGGGGCAGACACGCTCGAGTTTCGTGCTCGCTCCTAGCCATAAGCACGGGGCAGACACACTCGAGTTTCAGCTTGCCGCCAGGTAAGCAATGTAACAATGTAGTGCTGTAGTGCTGTAGTGTTGTAGTGCTGCAATGCTGTAGCGCCTGCCATTTCCCCCTCAATCTGGTCGCACTACCATATTGTGATGCATCTTACCTGAGACACTCCTGATGAGAAAAAGTCGTTAAACGCGTGTCAAGTATCTACGGAAAATGGAAACAGTAACTGGTTTAATTGCTGTAGTGGTATCCATTGCAGCTCTGGACGGTGCTCATCAAAAGTTTTGACGCTTATTTCACAAAAACGAAACGATAACCCATCACCTGAAATATAGCTTCACTTGATTTCGCTGGCTTAGCCTTGGTTACCTTTTATCACTAATCTGACATCAATAACCTGTTTTCAAGTGAAGGTACATAAGCTGACGAAGTTACCCCTGGTTTACCTATGTAGGCACATGCCTAAGCTCATGTGCAGACTTCCCTACTCTATTATTTTTCTTAGAAGAGAGTACATGCCAAAACACGGATATGAGAATATTTCCTAAACAGGAAATGGCCACAAGACATGCATCACTGCTTGTAGACTAATTTTCGTTAAATGGCACCCCTGGTGCCAACAGTTGCATTGGAACTGTCCAGAGAACAGCACGATGCATTATTCAGTACATACACAGGTCCCTGACTCTCCAGGACTACCACAGGCTACTTTCTCCGACGTACTTAAAATAAGAAGTGTTACGCCAGGTTGTTCTCGTTGCTGATGTTTGTCTGGTGCTGTGTGTTTCTCTGGTGCTGTGTGCTTGTCTGGTGCTGAGTGTTTGTCTGGTGCTGTGTGGTTGCCTTGTGCTGTGTTTGTCTGGTGCTGTGTGTTTGTCTAAATTTCTTTTCTCACCGATAATTGACAGCTAGACTGACGGCATAGGACGTCGCTATGTGAATCGAACGGCTTGACTTCCTAATGAAGATATAGAATCACGGGAAGATGGAAACATCGATATCAGAGCCAAGAAGTGAACACCTCAACCTGTCGTCAAAACATAAGATCCCACTTGTTGAATTACAAAGTGGAAGTGCTCCCAGTTGCGAAATAAGTTGTCTATCCCGTCAAGATGCGGCCCATGCAACCCATCTCTTCGCTATATTCTCCGTGCTCGGCTCGTCAGAATCGTGCGGTTCGTAACCTGGCTCTGAAGACAGTCATTGCCAGAGCATGTGTCTCCGGAGAGTGTCTCCAAACCGGCGGTAACCGCCAAGATGTGAACTTGGCGGGAGACACGCCTAAGCCGAGACCAACACCACCAGTCGTTGAGGTTCATTATAAGAGAAGTTACTGGTATATTCAGAAAATATCTTAGGCTAATGCAAATCCGAACCAGAAAAATAGTGGCACGTGGCATGCCAGCAATTGCTGCGTCCTGCACAAAAGCCATGCTAGAAGGATGCCAGCCATGCTGTAGCCATAATATGAGGAGAGGGTTTGCTCATTTTGTATCCAAGCGATCTTCCTGAGGAGCAGTTTCGTTCACCAACGTCGTAGCTAGGTTGCGCGGATTTATGAGCTCTGACCAAACATTTTGACGATTATTTCAAAAGCACGAAACGGCACGCCCTCACCTGAAATGTAGCTGGACTTGGTTTCGCTGGCTCGGTCGAAGTTCCTCGTCCGGTGATGAGGATGGCATCTGTATGGTTGTTGTACGTATGCGTGTTGTACAACTTAACTTTGACGCGACCGACCCGATTTGTATCCACCTGGTTAACTACAATCGAATCCTTTCAGGTGTTTCATGTCCTGGAAGCATTCCATTGCTTCTAATCCTTAAATCCGGCGACCATACTAAACTATCCAATTGACGTCCTACCTCGAGCATCCCTGTCATAGCGAAAATTGTAGAGCATGCAGTCCACCAACAAATCTACAGCTACCTATCCCAAAATTATCTTCTGTACCCCCACCCAGCGCTGTTTCCGTCCACCGTCACTCAACGGAAACTGCGCCAACTTCCATATCCGATCATATCCCAACTGCCAACGACCGCGGAGAAATATCGCTGCTCTGCCTCCTCGATATCAGCAAGTGCTTTGATGTGATATACCATTATAAACTCATGAAACTGCGCGCCCATGGTGTCGATACTTGGTGGTTTTCGGTCTACCACCAAAACCATACTCAGGGTGTCAGCATAACTGATAGTTTGGACAATACGCAAATTTCCTCAAGGCTATCCAACAGCATTCGCATCTCCCAGGGATCGGCGCTGGGTCCCCTACTCTACTGCGTCTTAGCGAACGACGTCAGTCTGTTCTTCACAAGATCCTCCGCCGCACCTTGTGTGTCAGTGTTCGGTACTGTGATTCACAAGATCCTGAGCAGCTCGCCAGTAAGTTTCGAACTGTTGGAGAGACCCGCCTGCGATCGACGAGACTGGACGTAGATCTATGTGTGTCACTATGTAGAACCGAGATTTGGACGCCGGCGCTTTGCCTGCCGGGCAGCAGAGCAGTACCTCGCCCTGCCGCCCGCTCTGAGACTGCTGACTGTGCTGCAGTATGGACAAGCCTCGTGGCGCCTTATGTCGCACTGGCTACCGTGAAAGCGCGATCTATGTTTATGCGTTCGTGTGGTGCTAGAATGTTTGATTTTTGAAGCCACGAACCCTACCTAATGCGCCCTATTTTACTCAGAATGACAAGGGTCTGTAACAGCCATGAGTTTATCTTGGATCGTCACAATGCAAGTATTTGTCTTTGTCTTTATCTTTTCACTAACTTGACATCAATAACCTGTTTTCAGGTGAAGGTAGATAAGCTGACCTGGCCTGAGTTTACCTGGCCTGATTGACCTGACATCACTGACGCACGTCATTAAATTTACTTCAGGTGACATGACTATGCAACCTCATCTCACTGGTTTGATCTTCTGGGCTGATATGGGTAGCCTGAAAGGTCATGCCACGACCTGGCTGACTTCGCCCGACTGACCCGACTTGACCTTATTAACCTGAGCCGATCTGGCCGGCCTGATTGACCTGATTTGACCGGGCATCGCCTGACTGATTGGACTAACCTGACACGACCTACCTGGCCTGAGCGAACTTAATGGCCTTGATGACCTGATCGGCCTGACCCGAATGACCTGACAAATCTAACTTGCGTGGGATGATCTGAACCAGCCTGACTTACCCGACGTGACCTCACTTGATCCAACTGATTTAACCTTAGGTGGCCTGATCCTGTACGTGGTGACAGCCACCTACCGGAGGCCTGAACAGGAGGCGGACCTGCTGAGGATGGCGCAGACCTTGGTGCACGCGCCATTCATTGTCTGGGTTCTGGTCGAGGACTCTGATCAGCGCTCTCCTGTGGTGGCTGGCCTTCTGAAGCGATCGGGCATCAAGCACGTGCACCTGCTAGGTAGGTCCATAGTCCACTGCAACCTGTTGTTATCGATGGTGTTGGTGTTATTGTTGTTGTTGCTGCTGCTAGCATGGGATGGATGTGCATCATCACCATCGCCAAAGCGGCGTTTTCGGTTATCGGATCCATCACGCAGCACATTGTTAGCTCGTTCAGCGTGAACGGCATTGTAGTAAAGTCTCTATATAGGCTATGTGATAGTCTAGGATTTTGACCTCGCGTCCGCGTCACTCCAGTTGTAAAGGTCCAAAGTTATCTGCACTATTTGTATTGTGCAGAAGGTTGAGTAAATAGACGGCAACACTCAGACTCCAGAAAGTATGTACATAAAATATTCCATGACAACGAACTACCGCGATATTTCCTAGTTCTGAATTTTAGAGCCGAAATCAGTTATTAATTTAGAACGCGCGACCGACAGCGTGACAGACCCGCACCGCTCGCCAGTCCAGTCCCGTCTGCCGGCGGGGGTAGTGCAACGGGCACACTCAGTCGGCCATGGCTGATGACATCACACGTGTCACGACCGTCAGTCAGCGAGCGATCACCGGCCCGGCACCGTCCGATTCTATTGTTTTAAATCGACTTTCGACTTGATCCCGGCGGCGTCGGCGACGGCGGCGGCCGCCGGAAGGACCGTTACGGCTCGCGTTGCAGTTCAGGACGACAGACCGGCTCGTGTACGGCATACAGCATGTACAATTACGGGACAGCATTATACTCATGGGACTGCCAAAAAGTACAATTTATGGAAACTTTGTTGCAGCATTCCCGCTGCCTGGAAGTCGTCCCTTGTGAACCCAAAATACAAGCGCGGAGATACTGCCATTCCATCTAGCTGCAGACTAATGTCTATAATCCCAGTAATGTTAACAATTGTTCAGCGTACTCTTCAACGTCAGCCGCATCATGATGGCATACACAACCACCATCCAGCTGATCCACAACGTGATTTCCGCACACGATACTCCGCCGAAACCCCTTTTCGCTGATGTGCGTTGCCGATTTCTATAAGTGCTTCCGTGTTATCAATCACTCAACATTGCTTTCAAAATCACAGTTCCACTACGGACACACATGGTTCCATGCGATCCTGGCCCGGCGACGCCCAGCGCGTCAGATTCGCACACACCCTCGTGACACAGACAAGTCTCGGATGCGTTGGGAAGCAACATTAGAGTTGTCCAGGGCTTAGCTCTCGGCCCACTTCCATACACCAGTGAAGTCTTCCAGGGTGCACTTCTCGGCCCACTTCTATGTCCCAGTGGAGTTTTTCAGGGTGCACTTCTCCGCCTACTTCTATACACCAGTAGAGTCGTCCGGGGCTGACCTCTCGACCCACTTATTCACACCATTGGAGTCGTATAGGATTCAGCTCTTGGACCACATATAGACACCATTGTTGTTCTCAAACAACCTCAGCTTGCATGTAGCTGGGTCGGAACGGATGCAATTTTAGGATACGATACTAGCAACGACGATACTAGCAACGACGATACTAGCAACGACGATAGTAGCAACGACGAAACTAGCAACGACTATACTAGCAACGACGATACTAGCAACGACGATACTAGCAACGACGATAGTAGCAACGACGATACTAGCAACGACTATACTAGCAACGACGATACTAGCAACGACGATACTAGCAACGACGATACTAGCAACGACGATAGTAGCAACGACGATACTAGCAACGACTATACTAGCAACGACGATAGTAGCAACGACTATACTAGCAACGACGATACTAGCAACGACGATACTAGCAACGACGATACTAGCAACGACGATAGTAGCAACGACGATACTAGCAACGACTATACTAGCAACGACGATACTAGCAACGACGATACTAGCAACGACGATACTAGCAACGACGATAGTAGCAACGACGATACTAGCAACGACGATACTAGCAACGACTATACTAGCAACGACGATACTAGCAACGACGATACTAGCAACGACGATACTAGCAACGACGATAGTAGCAACGACGATACTAGCAACGACTATACTAGCAACGACGATACTAGCAACGACGATACTAGCAACGACGATACTAGCAACGACGATACTAGCAACGACGATACTAGCAACGACGATACTAGCAACGACGATAGTAGCAACGACGATACTAGCAACGACTATACTAGCAACGACGATACTAGCAACGACGATACTAGCAACGACGATACTAGCAACGACGATACTAGCAACGACGATACTAGCAACGACGATACTAGCAACGACGATACTAGCAACGACGATAGTAGCAACGACGATACTAGCAACGACGATACTAGCAACGACTATACTAGCAACGACGATACTAGCAACGACGATAGTAGCAACGACGATACTAGCAACGACGATACTAGCAACGACGATACTAGCAAGTGATAAGTCAGAGGGAAAAAAACGCCAAACGAATCACATTGTCACCGCTATGGAACACAAGCCTTGAATATATCGACAAATCATTTCACTCTAACGGACTGAAGGTGAACCCAGGAAAAAAATACACAGCTTATTGTCGCAGGAAACAAGCCAAATTTGGCGAAAGTACCCGCTCGAGATGTGCAGTTCCGACCGGCGACCGTATGGTCATCGTCAACAGAGAGAAGTCAGTGGCTGCTACTTGATTCTTACCATGATGTGAGAACCACACGTTTGTAACGTGAGAACCACAGATGTGAGAACTACAGATGTGAGAACCACACGTTTTGAATGATCCAGGGCTTATCTCACACTTGCCATTGTCCTCCCCACCACATACTGCCGACCATCGTCACTGCTCTTGTCCTGTCACATATCACTATCCCACCTCATACTGTCAACATCGTCACTGCATTTATCACATGTCAGTACCTTCTCCACCTCATACTGCCGACCACTACCGTCACTGCACTTGTATCACACGTCACTGCCTTCCCTACCTCATACTGTTGACCATCGTCACTGCTCTTGTCCTGCCACGCGTCACTACCTTCCCCACCACATACTGTTGACCATCGTCACTGCTCTTGTCCTGTCATGTGTACGATAGTGTATAGGTGTGGACGGGGACGAAACCAACCAGAATCAACGCATGCTGCAGACAGGATTGAACTTTGCTTTCATGTCTATAGCAGGACGCCGATGCTTGCCTACTCATCTGACATGCACGAGACACCAGGCTGGGTAAAGCTGTATATCTGGTGCAATATCACATACTTTCACTATTGCTCAGGGTTACCACGGCCGCACAGTTATCACGGTTGCACAGTGTTATTCAGCCAAAAGACTAGAATCGACCTTCAAATGTTCAAACCAACGAAGTATGCTAACATAGCTTCCTCCAGGACTATCAGCTATACGTTACCGTTGTATGCTTAGAGTCTGTACTCTAAATAATGTGCAGTACCCAAAGTGTACACGTTGGTGTAAACTGCATAAATAGTTTCAATAGCACGCTCACGAAACATCTGCTAGAAAAGAAGTCTCCAAACCAATTGTTATGCAATGATTCATACTAGAGGCTACGACATACCATGCAATGGGTACTTATATTAGCACCTTTCGACAATGTCCCGCTTTTCCATGCCCATCATATGCGAAGAGCTGCCAAATTTGGCAGCAATGCAGCTCGGCCAGTGCATGGTCGGGGAGTTGAAAAGTGTATTAATGAGAAAGGCAAGGATTGATTGGGGCATGGGTGTAGCCACGGTTTTGAAATTGTGGGAGGACAAAACAGGGACGCGGTATGTTTTGGCAAGATGGAGGGCACCCCCCCCCCCCACACACACACAAGCCCTCGGATTTCAACAACTTAATTTTCAAGTTCTGGTTTCCAGATTTACCATGGTTAAAAATGATATTTTGTGGATCAAAAAGCTCCTTCGAAATTAGCAAGGTTCACTCCTTATCACTTCCTATGAACACCTTGCTATATGTCGTATGTCCTGGGCCGGATTTCACAATCATCAAAGAGCAATGCTGTAATCACGTTAATCATTGCTCTCTTGTAGCAAGAGAAAATAAAATATCGGACGATGGTTTTGTTGTAGTAAATATGGGCATGCACAAGTGGCGTACCGAAGGTAGGGGGCATCAGTGACAGTTGCTCCCCCGTGAGAGGTTGGGGCCCCAAGAATCGCGCTGGGTTCGGAAAAATGCGCCAAGCTCCCTAAAAATCCCGCTGGGGCCCACAAAAATAGCACCATGGTCCTTAAATCACATTGGGGGCCAAGAAGTCGCGCATGGACCCATACAAGCACGATGAGGGCCCTATAAATCGCACCGGTGATCATAAAATGGAATTGAGGGCCTCAAAAAGTCGCACAGGGTCACTTGAAAATGATGTTGGGACCCAAAAAATTGCACCAATGCCACTGAAAATCACATTGGAGGCCCCAAAAAGTGAGACCGGCCCCTGAAAATACCGCTGCGGCCCCCAAAAAAATCGCGCCGGGACTCAGAAAAGTCGCGCCGGGGCCCCCAAAAGTCACGCTGGGCTTCAAAAGGTCGGACCGGAATCACGCTGGGGTCAAAGTAGTCTTGCCGTGACCCCTGAGAATGACGCTGGGCCCAAAAGACGGGCCAGGTCCCTGAGAATTGTGCTGGGGCCCCCAAAAGTCGGACCGGAGCCCCTGAAAATCAAGCAGGAGGCCTTAAAAGTTCGCACCTGGGCCCCTAAAAAGTCACGCTGGTGACCCAAAAAGTCTTGCCGGTGTCCTTCAAAATCACGATGGCCCAAATAAGATCGACTGGACCCCTGAAAATCACGCTGGGGGCCCAAAATATCAGGCCGAGACCCCTGAAACTCGCGCTGTGACTTCCAAGAGGTCGGACAGGTGTCCCTGAAAATCACGCTCGAAATCGCATTGGGGCCCCATAAATTCGCATCGGGTGCTCTAAACAAATGCAACGGGCACAAATAAATTCGCACCGAGCCCGAAGATTTGCGCCGGGTCCCGCGAAAATCACGCTGGGGCCCAGCAAAGTGCAACGCTCCCAGCGAACTCGCGCCGAGCCAACGAAATATCGAGCCTGGGAGCCAAAATTGCCGTCGGTAGTCCCAAAAAATGTAGTCGGGGCATCAAAAATTCCCCTTGGGATCCCGAAAATTGGCGTCGGTTGCCCCAAAGAAGCGCGACTTGGCCCTAAAAATCGCATCGGAACCCGACAAATGTCTAGACGGAGCACCCATAAAATAAGGAGGGAATTCGAAAACTACATGCCCGAGCCAGGAAAATCGTCCCGGAGCCCCAAACATACCACCAGATGCCCCAAAACATCGCGCAGGGCTCCGAAAAAGAGGTATCGGAGCTCGAAAAATCGGGACGGGACACAAAGATATGGCGCCGAGGACACCAAAAATCAGGCCGGGTCTTTAACTTTAACTGAACTTTAAACAATTCAGAAGGCTCCAAAAACGCATCTGCCCTTAAAAGAACAGGCGTCGGATCCACCCGGAAACACGCACCTGAGCCCGAAAAGTCGCATAGGGACCCCGAGGCGTTATACCGGAGCGTCCAAAATCGTGTTTGGGTCCCACAAATGTGCCCTAAATAAGCACAACAGGACCCTAAGAACACAACGGGAAGCCGAAAATGCAGGGGCCCTACAAAGCGCACTCAATCTCGCAAAAAGTGACAGGGCCTTAAAACCTGCGTTGCAGCTATAAATAAACTTACCGGGAGCTCTAAGAAAACATAACAGAGGTCGTCAAAGCACATCGGAGCCATGAGACCTAAAGGAGACCTCAAAAACCGGCTGGGTCCATACAAACGGCATGGTCCAGAAAAATTAACAAAAAGACCGGGCACTAAATAAACACATCGGGGTCATCGAAAACGCGCCGATTCCTCAAAAATACCGTCCGTGCACAACAAAAAAGCAACAAAATTGTCCAAAAAAAGTCCATCTCAAAAATGTGCTTGGCCCCTAACAAAAATTGGTTGTAGCCCTAAAATATATCACTAGACGAAAAACAACGCAACAGTTCCGCAAAAATAACACCTAGCTGGGGCCTCGGTTCGGTTGCCAATCTGGAAGTGTGTTTAGCCAAAAAGAGTAGGTGCATCAAGACTCAGCATGTATCCGTCTTTATTAACCACCAGAAACCACCAAATATGGCACAAGACTATCATGTGGCAGCAATTAGCAAAACGTAGGGGGCCTAGGCCGAAATCGGAAAATCACACGAGGTGTGGCGAATGCGTCGAATGAGCATCCGCGCATCGTTCGCACACGTGCACGAACGCTGGCGTTCTGGCGACCGGGAGTTATCAACTGGAATGTGGGAAAGTTGGACATTTGATATTTTTAACTGTATCGGTGTTTTAATTGCACGGGTATAAATTCAGCAGCGTGACGTCACTTATCAAAGGATACCAAAGGAAAAGCCTTCGAACTGGATGGGGAGATGGCTTCAAATCCGGTGACTCAGAAACAATGGTGGTAGATTGTGCCCCTTTCACATGAAAATTACATTGGTCACTAATTATTTTGTAAAATAAATAAATGAGCCCCTTTGAAACATAGTGGTCGAAATCCGGGGACTTTTTAAACAATGGGGCCCACCCTAAATACGTTTGTTACCCCCCCTAGAGCTAACCCAAGGTACGCCATTGACTAACCTTTTCCATGTTTTCCGATTTTACGGGGACACATCTCGATGCAATGACAGCCAGGGGCGGATATAGGGTGTGGCACTGGGAGCATGACCCCCACCCTCATTGAAGGTGGTGTTCTTCCGGCCGGGAAAAGACGCCCCTCTGAGAAGGTTCGAGTGTACCCGCTCGAATTTTTCAGCCAGACGCGCCCCTTTGAGAGAAAAAGGCGCCCCCTTAGAAGGAAAGGCGCCCTTGGGAGAAGCCAGAGTGCACCCCTGCCTCGAATTTTTCAGCCAGAGGCGCATTTCTCGAATTTTTCAGCCAGGTACCTTTGCAGCGGTGCCCCTCCAAACAAGTGCCCCCATGACAATTCCTGGATCCAGCCCTGATTACAACATTGCTCTCTCGTGGTTATGAACTCCGACTGGTTACAAAATTGTGCGCATTCACCTGTGGCTTCCCTTGCAAATTTGACAACTTCGCACAACCATTAAGAGGAAAACAGACAATTTGGAAAAGTTCTATATTTTAGATGTCAGGAACAGCAATGTGGCAGTGCAAATTAAAACCGGCGATGAGAGCGCCGTCCGGGCAGGTCATGACGGATTTCTTGGAGAGCTCCTAGTCATTTAGGATATGAGTTCCAGCTATGACAACGGCTGCAAACAAGAGATTGCATCATCCTATTCCTATTACACTCAATCATTGAACACACACCGGACCTTCGACACCTTCGAAATTATTTCGATATCTCAACATTCTGATACTGCAAGCCACGTCGAATGACACCCACATAATGGAAATTGAAAACATAGCGACGAAACACGACGACTTTGAAAAATTAAAACTAACTTTTGACCTTGATGCTTCACCTTACATGTCCCGGGTTGAAATGTTACTCGAGGGTTGCACACGGGCTAACTCTTGATACCAAATATGGGTACCTTTGGGAGAAAACGACGAAACGCCGGGCGACCGAAGAAATGAGTTCGACCTTTGACTTTACAAATTAATGTGATTTCTGAACAGTTTGCTAGAGTACCTCACGGCACGTCGAATAACACTCATTTGATGAAAATTGAAGACATAGCAACGAGGCGCGAAGACTTTGAGCAATCCAAGCTTACCTTCGATCTTGTGGTCTGAAATTAACATATCCCGGTTTGAAATGTTATTCGATGTTCACCACGGGCTATTGCTTGATACCAGATGTGGGTAGGTAAGTGCGAAGAAAAAAGAAACGAGCCGACAGAAGAAACTGTTTGACCTTTGACCTTTGAACTTAATTCGATTTCGTAACATTATAATACGGCACAAGCCACGTCGAATGACACCCGCTTGGTGCAAATTGAACCCATAGCGACGAATCGCAAGGACTTCAAACAATTCAAACTAGCCTTTGACATTGAAGTTTGACCTTGACATATCCCGGTTTCAAAATGTTACTCGAGGGTTCACCATAGGCTATCGCTTGATAGTGGATCGGGGTAGGCTTGGGTGACAACAAAAAAAAGCGAGGCGACGGAAGAAATCAGCTTGAATTTTGATCTTTCGAGATTATTCCGAATAATCAACTTTCTGATACCGCACAACAAGCGAAGTCGAATTACATCCATTTTCTGCATATTGAAGCCATAGCGACGAAGCGCTTCAATATCGCCAACTAATAAATGAAGCTAACCTTTGACCCTGAAATTTGACCTTGACATGTACCGATTTGAAATGTTACATGATTTGGGCAAGTTTAGGTGAGAAAAAATGGCAGGCAACCGAAGAAATCGGTTTGCGTTGGACCTTGACCGTTAAGGTGTTCAGGTGAGTTCTATGTAGTTGCTTCCAGCGTGTTCAGTACAAGCAGAAGCATTTATGGTAATTGATTCGAACGATCTTAAACCCGTCGCTGAATGCCAATGCCATTACAAATACGCCTCTGGCGAACTCGTCGCTCAATACGAATACGAATACGTTAACTTGACGTACGTGCGTAAGGCTGCCCATGACTCCCCTGCATGGTCTTGTAGGTACCCAAGAACACCCAGAGTGACTTTTGTTCAAGATATATCGATGTATGCGCAGGTGAATGCAACCTAAGAGGTATAAAGCCTTGCGATAATGCAAATTCGTTGCTTCGCAAAGCGCAATTTTCCACCCAAGCGAAAACACCCAAGATGGTCAAGGTTCATGTTATTCAAGAATGGAAGCAGATAGATATGACGTTTGCTGATTTACTACTCGGAGATTTTGTGACGACAGATAGCATGTGAAGCCCGTTGATTGGCTAGATCGGCTTCTAGAATTTTTGGTGATTCTCTTGCATAGCTATTTTCACTTTATAAATAATTAAGTATAATTTTTCGCCGATCCTCGTCAGGTAGCTGAGGCTTTGGAAGACATGAAATATATTGAGGGGGACAAATCGCCACTTTTCAGAAATTGGGGGGCATGTCTACTCGGTTGTGCTTACGCCGTTGTCTGTGCCGTTGTCTGCGCCGTTGTCTGGGCCGTTGTCTGTGCCGTTGTCTGTGCCGTTGTCTGGGCCGTTGTCTGGGCCGTTGTCTGGGCCGTTGCCTGGGCCGTTGTCTGGGCCGTTGTCTGGGCCGTTGTCTGCGCCGTTGTCTGCGCCGTTGTCTGGGCCGTTGTTTGGGCCGTTGTCTGCGCCGTTGTCGGGGCAGTTGTCTGGGCCGTTGTCTGGGCCGTTGTCTGGGCCGTTGTCTGCGCCGTTGTCTGGGCCGTTGTCTGGGCCGCTGTCTGCGCCGTTGTCGGGGCAGTTGTCTGGGCCGTTGTCTGGGCCGTTGTCTGGGCCGTTGTCTGCACCGTTGTCTGGGCCGTTGTCTGGGCCGTTGTCTGCGCCGTTGTCTGGGCCGTTGTCTGGGCCGTTGTCTGCGCCGTTGTCTGCGCCGTTGTCTGGGCCGTTGTCTGCGCCGTTGTCTGGGCCGTTGTCTGCGCCGTTGTCTGCGCCGTTGCCTGGGCCGTTGTCTGCGCCGTTGTCTGGGCCGTTGTCTGGGCCGTTGTCTGGGCCGTTGTCTGGGCCGTTGTCTGGGCCGTTGTCTGGGCCGTTGTCTGCGCCGTTGTCTGCGCCGTTGTCTGGGCCGTTGTCTGGGCCGTTGTCTGCGCCGTTGTCGGGGCAGTTGTCTGGGCCGTTGTCTGGGCCGTTGTCTGGGCCGTTGTCTGGGCCGTTGTCTGGGCCACTGTCTGCGCCGTTGTCGGGGCAGTTGTCTGCGCCGTTGTCTGGGCCGTTGTCTGGGCCGTTGTCTGCACCGTTGTCTGGGCCGTTGCCTGCGCCGTTGTCCGGGCCGTTGTCTGCGCCGTTGTCTGGGCCGTTGTCTGCGCCGTTGTCTGCACCGTTGTCTGGGTCGTTGTCTGCGCCGTTGTCTGGGCCGTTGTCTGCGCCGTTGTCTGGGCCGTTGTCTGGGCCGTTGTCTGCGCCGTTGTCGGGGCAGTTGTCTGGGCCGTTGTCTGCGCCGTTGTCTGGGCCGTTGCCTGGGCCGTTGTCTGGGCCGTTGTCTGCGCCGTTGCCTGGGCCGTTGTCTGGGCCGTTGCCTGGGCCGTTGTCTGCGCGGTTGTCTGGGCCGTTGCCTGCGCCGTTGCCTGGGCCGTTGTCTGGGCCGTTGTCTGGGCCGTTGTCTGCGCCGTTGTCTGGGCCGTTGTCTGGGCCGTTGTCTGCGCCGTTGTCTGGGCCGTTGCCTGCGCCGTTGTCTGGGCCGTTGTCTGCGCCGTTGTCTGGGCCGTTGTCTGCGCCGTTGTCTGCACCGTAGCGTCTCTCATGACCGGACGGCCGCTCCTCAGGTGAGCTGCCGCGCGAGCTGCGAGGCCAGCGGCACTGGGGTCGCGTGCCCCGCGGCGTCTCCAACCGCAACGCGGGCCTGGCCTGGGTGCGGCGCCAGCACCGGCGCGGGGTCGTCTACTTCGCCGACGACGACAACACCTACGACGTGCGCCTCTTCCCGCAGGTGGGCGGGTTCGAGTCCCATCGGCTGCTATGTTTTTCGTCGGCGACGGCCGCCAGCGCGCACCACCGGTAGCGGGGTGTGCGGTTGTGCGGGTCTCGACACTCATGTAACTCGACACTCATGCTCATGCTCAGGCACTCATGACAGCTAGCCTGATCATCAGGTGATGGAGAGGAGCCAGCCTGATCATCAGGTGACTGAGAGGAGCCAGTCTGATCATCAGGTGATGGAGAGGAGCCAGCCTGATCATCAGGTGACTGAGAGGAGCCAGCCTGATCATCAGGTGACTGAGAGGAGCCAGCCTGATCATCAGGTGACTGAGAGGAGCCAGCCTGATCATCAGATGATGGAGAGGAGCCAGCCTGATCATCAGGTGACTGAGAGGAGCCAGCCTGATCATCAGGTGACTGAGAGGAGCCAGCCTGATCATCAGGTGACTGAGAGGAGCCAGTCTGATCATCAGGTGATGGAGAGGAGCCAGCCTGATCATCAGGTGACTGAGAGGAGCCAGCCTGATCATCAGGTGATGGAGAGGAGCCAGCCTGATCATCAGGTGACTGAGAGGAGCCAGTCTGATCATCAGGTGATGGAGAGGAGCCAGCCTGATCATCAGGTGATGGAGAGGAGCCAGTCTGATCATCAGGTGACTGAGAGGAGCCAGCCTGATCATCAGGTGACTGAGAGGAGCCAGCCTGATCATCAGGTGACTGAGAGGAGCCAGCCTGATCATCAGGTGATGGAGAGGAGCCAGCCTGATCATCAGGTGATGGAGAGGAGCCAGTCTGATCATCAGGTGATGGAGAGGAGCCAGCCTGATCATCAGGTGACTGAGAGGAGCCAGTCTGATCATCAGGTGATGGAGAGGAGCCAGCCTGATCATCAGGTGATGGAGAGGAGCCAGCCTGATCATCAGGTGACTGAGAGGAGCCAGTCTGATCATCAGGTGACGGAGAGGAGCTAGAGTACGGGGGAGAGTGATTTTTTTAGGCGTGCCGGACCATAAAGGTCATTTGCGCCGTCTTTAAAGCGAGTATGTTACATGTCTGTGTATAAAGCGAGCGTTTGCGATCAAGGTGCAGGCAAGTGGACATTTACGTTAAGGAATTTTACGTTAGTTTGCGTGATATTTTAGGTGCTGAAGGCGAGGGTCTGGGTTGGGGACAGCTCCCTGATGTCTAAACGGTTTAGTTTTACTTTACTCCTCCACAAAATAATTCGTAGTTTGGGTGGGGGTAGGAGTGTTTTGAGAGTGGCGAGAAGTTGATTTTGTCAGGGTGCCGGCTTTAGCCTACTCTTATCGAAGAGCACCGAGGGATCTTTACCGTGCGAACAAGGAGGCAATTGTCCACACCGCCTATCACGCCGGCCGCCGCGTGTTAGTTGTTAGTAGCGCGTTAGCATGCCATGCAGGGTTGTCAGTTGGGTTAGTACGGTGTTTTGCAATTCGGCTCTTCTACGTCCGCTGCGCCTCTGGGTAGCCGTTTACGTTATGAGTTGCCAGGTAAGTCGGCTCATCTACGTCCGATGGCTCCTCTGGGTAGTAGTTTTACGTTATGCTAATTTGTTATATATAATGTCTTCCTAAAGCAAGTCGGCTCATCTACTTCCGACGGCACCGCTAGGTAGCCATTTATTTCTAATTGAGAAGCAAATCGGCTCATGTACGTCCGACGCCATGCGGGGATGGCTATTTACGTGTTTCCTACGAGTGCTTCGCGGTCATGCATTGCGAGTTCATGTCATTGTTGGTGGTGTGGTGCCTACAGTGCTCATGCTAGTTTTGTAGCATACAGATATTCAAATAGCAATTGAACGAGTTCTGGGTGTTTGTCACCGAGAAGCGATGGAAGCGATAGGGTGATGCCCTCTTTTTGGCAGAATGCCTTAAGTGGTTGTCTTTGAGAGATAAAGCTACTACAGTCTAGCAGGATGTGGCTTATGCTTAACGTGGTGTTGCAGGTGTCGCAGTGCGGTGTTGTATATTGGTCACCCTCTAATTGGGGCTGTGTTAGTTTTGTGCAACCAAATCTAAGTCTAGTGAGGATGACCTCTTTTTGTCGGTGGGATTGATTTGATGTGTTCCATGTGCCTATTGTTGGTTTGATTGCGTGGGTGTGGTTGCATTTGTGTTGTGTTGAGTTGTGTTGTGTCCATGTGTTCTGTTGATGTTGGCGAATGTGGCGTTGTAGGAGTGCTTTGCAATCGTCTACCGAATATTCCACGCAAGGGTAAGTGTTCAATGCTAAGGCTTGCTTTGCGAGCCGGTCTGCTTCTTCGTTACCTGGGATGTTGGCGTAGCCCGGAATCCAGAGGAAGGAAAAGTTCATGTTTACGTTATGGGCCACGAGTTGTTGGATTATATCAATGAAGTGATGTGGACAGTCGTGGGTGTTGCTAATTGACTGGAGGACAGATTTGGAGTCTGAGTAAATTACTACGCTTCTAGCTTTACGCCTCATGAGAATGGAGATAGCGGCCAGAATAGCCATTGCTTCAGCGGAGTAGATGGAGAAGTTATCCGGTAGACGCTTAGAAAGTCTGAGACCTAGTCCAGTGATGCCGATGCCTACCTTTGCCTGGTGTTTCGACCCATCCGTGAATACGAGTGATTTGTGATTGTTGTCATTGGCGAACTTGTGGAAGAGGCCAAGAATTTCCGCCGATGTGATAGTGGATTTCTTCTCCGAGAGCAAGTACTCGACCTTTGGTTGACTGAAAGTCCATAATGGCCTACACTGAAAACATTTCTTACCACATTTAAGGTGGTCAAAATGTAGTAATGAGGTGGTGGTACCATTTGTCCCTCATTTGGACTACTTTTCACCACCATTTTACGACATTTACTGCTTCTTGACGACATCTTGGCTACCACAGACGGAGAGACGGAGAGAAGCCCGACAGTTTGTCAAAAGAGGGGCAGATAAAGATGAAGAAAACACAAAGAAATCAGAGATGTGCGTGAAGAGAGCACGGTCAAAAAGATCAGAAAAAGATCGTGCAGACGGCACTAGAGGGAAAAGCGGGGGGTGGGGTGGAGGGAGCGCGGTGGGAGGGGTGGCAGCACCGCCGGACTGACCTTGTAGAAAGACGGTAGATCGTAGAGATGTAGATGGCGTTGTAGAAGCAGAGACGGGCACTGCTCTGGAGAGGCACTGTCACTGAGCACTGTAGTAGATGAAGTAGAATGGTGAGTAGAGTTGATTGGAGGATCAGTAGAGTTGAAGTAGGTCTTGGAGATCTCGAAGAGTAGCGTAGAGGTCGACGGCTCAGCAGATGTAGCAGGTGAGCTTGAGAGGGCGGTTGGAGGTTTGAGGGGGTTTGGATAGAGTTGGAGTGCCGGAGAATTAGGTTGGGGGTACTGTACGTATTTGTGTGTGTATGTTGGCTGGTGCGGTGTGTGTGTGTGGTGGCAGGCTGGTGGCTCGTAGAAGATGGCTGGTGTACGGCGTCTTGCACTTGCGGCAGCGGCAGCTCTGTCGTCGAGCCGGTAACGATCCCTTGCGTTCCGGAAGGTCGGTCGGCGTCAGCGGTCCGAAGCGGTGAGTGGTGCGACGTGCGTAGCGATAGCGAGTTGGTTATGCCACTCTACCCGGCACCGTCCCGACCACCTCTAACATCACATCTAACGGGCGTCTCTGCGCAGGCGCATGACAATGGTCGGCGCGTCGGCTCTACCGCATGTGCCGTCAGAGCACGAGTTACTACAGCTCTACCACCCGATCCAAAAATTCCAATTAAATGACGGAATTTTAACCGAAAGCTTAACGTGCCGTCAATGCACCGATGCGGCCGCCCCGGCAACTCGTCTCCGGCCTTATCGGACCAGTTGCCAACTGACCCTCCCAGCCGGGGGCTGAATGCGAGAGCGTGAAGCCACTCGAACACTGTCTTGCCAGGACAGGGGAAATCAGTGCAGGCCAGCGCTCCAACCAACTGAGCTACCGGGGTGGTTTCCCTTCCTTGCTCCTAGATGAGTAAAGGCTGGCCTGGCCATACTGCTCGTCCACCTTCGCCGCCTAGGTGACCGTATATACCTCATCGGCTTAACCCTTCCGGTCTTTCCGATCCGATCCTCACACCCTCTCTCGGGCTGGGGGCATTTCATATCCCCTAATTTACAAACTAAGTGTTGCACGAAAACGAAAGTGGTGTCATGGGAATGCGCTCGACGAGTGGGGCTCCAAACCACCAACAAAATGCTATCCCTTAAAAGCGATGTCACTATGTAGCGGTGTATGTCACTATGTATGTAGTATGTACGACTAACATCATGTTTTTGGCTCTGGGAGTTTATTTTGGGGGAAATCTTTTTAAAAAATGTTTGGAATCAGAAAATGAAGGCGAAATCGACCATGGCCCCAAGACTTTTGCCCATCCAATAAGCAACGTATATTTTTTTAACTTTTCAGAATTTTAGTTTTCCAAACTTCTTTAACTTTTTCTAATGGATAGAGCGAACCAGAAAACATTGCTATAAGTTAACTCGCCGACATAAAAGTGTTTACCGTAGCCAGAATCTGCGATTTAATGGGCAAATATGCCAAACTAATACGTCATCAAAAATAAAAATAATTAATGCCCCTGTTGCGATTTGTTGCCTTCCTAAAGATAAGCAAACGCTGAAAGCTTCATTGAAATATCTGTATCCATTGAAGCGTGACAACCGATTGAACTTTATTGGAGGTGACCTCACTTGACCTTGAATAACTCGTTGACGGTAGATGACCTGACCTCAAAATTTTCACAGAGCATGCCAAATTGATGTGGGAAAAGGGGTGTCAACTTTCGGCGCGCTGCCGCGGGTAGTTTTATTATCGGCGGAAAACCTTAGGGGGCGTAGAATGACCCCCAATGACATGTATCATAGCAGTGCTCTTCATGTTAGCGTGTTGTTTGTGGAGGTGATGCATGGTCTTCTCGCGTGACGTCAGAAGGCGGGCGAACTTCGCTCATCCGCCATGTTGGGGGCAGTGCCGCGCCACTGCTTGACCATCAAACATTCCGAAGATTGTGTCCGCGGACTCCGCTCTAGCAACGCCAATTACTCCGTTAGCTTCGACGTGAAAAGTCTATTCACGAAGGCACCGACCGACGAAGCCATCTCGGTCGTCTGCGAGAACCTCCGTCAAGATCCGACCCTCTCCAAACGCACTTCCCTCGACGTCTCGTCCCTGGAAACTGTTGAAGTTATGTGTCCGGACCACCGACTTCCTCTGGGACGGGGACATCTACTAGTAGGTGGAAGGCTCTCCAATGGGGCTGTCGCTCTCCGTCGTCCTCGCCAACGGCTATATGGAATTTTTCGAACAGAAGGCGCTCAGCGAGGTGGAGAAAAAAACCATACGTTTGGTTCCGTTTCGTTGATGACTGCCTTGCCTGCTGGAGCCACCGACTCGAAGATCTCGATAAGTTCCTCTATCATCTCATCAGCATCCGACCATCAACAAAGTTCACCATGTAGTTGGAGAGAAACGGATGTCTTCATTTCCTCGATGTCAACCTACAGAAAACTGATGGGCGACTCCAAACCTCCGTCTACAGGAAGCCCACCCACACCAACGTCCACCTGCGGCAAGAGTCGAACCACCCCCAAAAGGTGGAGCAAGGTGTCTTGCGCTGTCTCACTGAAAGGGCCCGAAAAAAATATGCGACGAGGACCGCATCAAGTTTGAACTGTCCACCCTCGACAAGGTCTTCGTCGCTAACAGCTACCGAAAGAAAAGCGCTTCATCTGCTGCACGAAAACAAAAAGATCGAAGAAGGAAAACGGATAACATGCGATGAGATATATTTCAGTTCCATGTTACCCGGGCATTGAAGAGCGCCTGGAACGCCGCCTGAGGCCCCTGGGAGTTGTCATCGTTCATGCGTCTGGTCAATCCCTAAATAAACAGACTGTGCCAACGTCTCAAAGAACGAAGAGATCGGGGACAAAGCTCGGGAACCACCTACCGCCTAACATGCGAGTGCAACGCAACGTACATTGGCGAGAGTGGTCGGCCGCTGGACAAGCGCCTGAAGGAACACCGGAGCGCTCTCTCCAAGGCTCAACCAGAAAAGTCCGCAGTTGCTGAACACGCTGTAGATACTCGGCACGATATCCATTGGAACGACGTGAAGATTCTGGGACGTGAAACACAGTTTAAGAGAAGGAAGCTGCTAGAATCTTATCATATTAGAAAGTCGCGACCAGAACTGAATCGGGATAGGGGTTTAGAATGGTCGACCATCTGGAGAGTGGCTGATATTGACTTGCAGTAGTCTTGGGGGAGGAGTAGGGGAGAATTAGGGAAGTGTCAATTGTGATGTATTTCATAGTCTACAGTTTTTTTTTACTTCGTGTAAGTTTCAAGTGTGATGCTTTACAGTCCCTGTCGTGTTTCACTGCATTGAAGTGCCGCATTCCTCACTGCTCGTGTCCTGTGTTTGATTTTTTATTTTTTTATTTACTTAATTGTCTTCTCTTTGAATGTACCATCTGATGATGGAGCCGCGAGTAGCTCCGAAAGCTCATTAATTGTTTTTTAAAAGGGTCATCCCAGATGTATCATTATACTTAACATTTATAGTTATTATTTTATATTTGCATTTAATACGTTAATCGTGATTGAGTTTCCTTTATAAATTGCATTCATTTCGATACTTCAGTCACAAAAAAGCATGCATGAACAATTCAGTTGTGTAGCTATGCGCACAAAATAGCATACAGTTCAAAAACAATAATTGAGTTCACGGACGTGATGAACCAAGTCTAGTTCGTTATTTTTCCGTAATTAATTTCGCATTATCTCAGATACTTACTCATCTGAATCGCATACCATGTCAGATTCTGGGCACAATGGATATGATGTCACCCCAAGTTACTGATGATGTAAACGTTTTGACGGAAACGAAAGAGGTTTTAGCGTCGGTGTAGCGTACAGTCATCTGATGAGATGTTTAAATATCTGACTGGTTGGACTCCGAAGAGTGAATCGATCAAAGATTTCACTAGTCGCTCTACGCACATTGGGGATGATCGGGAACACATCGGACAGTGGGTGGGGTCCACACTGCCAGGACCGATTTTTGGCCGCCACAACGAAATCTGGTCCTCCCTTTGTGGGTGTTAACTGTAAATGTGTCACATGTGGACCATATGCACGTGCACACACACACACACACACATAAACACTCACAAACACACACACACACACACATACATATATATATATATATATATATATATATATATATATATATATATATATATATATATATATATATATATATATATATCCTGTGAAGGACCATCTGTACACTGCCTTAACTCACTCCCCAGCCCTCTGTACACTACTCTAACTCACTCCTCAACCCTCTATGCACTGCTCTAACTCACTCACCAATCCTCTGTACATTGTTCGCTGCTCTAACTCAATCCACAACCCTCTATACACTGTTCTCTGCTCTAACTCACTCACCAACTCTCTGCACACTGCTCGTTTCTCTAACTCACTCCCAAGCCCTCTGTGCACTGCTCGTTTCTCTAACTCACTCCCCAACCCTCTGTGCACTGCTCGTTTCTCTAACTCACTCCCCAGCCCTCTGTACACTACTCGTTGCTCTAGCTGGTTGTAGCAAGTTGTGCCTCTTTATACACCATTTTATGTTTATAAATATACCATATGTGTGTGTGGAAATACACTAGCTGTGCCTCTAACACACCATTTTATGTCTATAAATATGGGTGTGGAATTACACCAATGGGTGCCTCCAATACATCATTATATGTCTATACAGCATACATACACCATATTCCACATAGTTCTTGCAGCTCTCCTTTCCCTCCTAAAAATTAATGTCAAGGTTTGCTTGTTGCTGCCCCCTCCTGTTGACTGGAATCTCGCGTGCTCCAATGTGTTAACACGCGCACTGGAGGGGGGGGCGAAATCCGCCCACCCCTCTGGTTTTTCGTACATAACTGCAGATTTTACCGGTCGATATACGCGATTTTCTGCATACCTGCTTAGAAATGACCGGTGCATTGTTTAAAGGGAGACAAATGGAAATCGGCCGAAAATTTGTCAAGTTAGGGGCCGTTAAAGTCAAAAAATTTCCTAGCGTCAGACCACAACAATCGGCGCTGATGCGCTTCCCGTATATTCGCAAAAGGGAAGTGTTCTTGGCAAAACTAGCGCTTGTTTGATGTATATTGATATGCTATATAGTTTCAAGGTCATGTTAGGTCACCGAGGTCAAGTCAGGTCAAGTTCATAACAAGTTAATGGAACCAAACTTGGTCAACTGGAAAGTTGTCATGAATCCACTACTGTTTGTCATTTGTACTGTTTGTCATTGCGTTTCCATACTTTATTCATGTACTTCACTCCTTTCTTCGCGAAGCCGATTGCGCCGAGCTGCCCGACGGAGCAGTCGGGCGGGCCTGCGTTACGGACACCGCTCCCGTAGGAACCGGGCCGGTTCCTGTAACTGGAACAGGTAACTGACCTGATAAAGTGCTGCTATATAGGTGATCTGAGGTCAAATGTCGGGTCTAGCATCTGTATTGCATCATTAGTAATGTCCAAAACATCATTGGTGCCATTTTGGAGTATTTGAACATAATCACAGCGATCCATAACAATGGCAAGCCAAGCCACGCAAAACAAGACAATTTTGACAAATGTGACCTCATTTGACCTTCAAGATATTGACCTAAGGTTATGAAATTTGCACACAATAGAGTTCACTATAGTACCCATCCACCCTGCGAATTTCGTTCCTCCAGCTTTAATAGGAGCCGAGATTTTATGGTGGGGCTGAATCCGCCCCCCCCCCCCGCCCTCCAGTGCGCGTAATTTTCAGAGGCCCTCCAGGGCGCGTGTTAATTTCTGAGACACGGTCTCCGTCTTCTCTGACCTTTGACCTCGTGTCCGGTTGCGGTGGCCACGCTTTCGAGTGTAGTGATCTCTTAGTTCTTGGCTCATGCTGGTATTGACGGATCTCACGGGGTCACGGGGTCCACTGCCCCTCCCCTTCCACCCAGACCGATTTTGCGAAAGTCATCCGATAATCATGTTAGTGCCAACATATTTTCTTGAAATCTAAAATAATTTATTACGCAAATATTCTCATGATCAGACATAGCGAATGCTACATCTTCCAATCTGAAGTTTTTCAAATTCGGATTATTTTTGGGAAGTTATCCCGCCCACCAAACCGGTCATGCTGATCCGCCCCTACGTCTGTCACCTTGTTTCCCGCATCATACTTTTGCCACCTATCTTCAGGCTGGTGTGACCCGTGTCGTCTGTTTTCATGTTTGCAGCTGCTGCGCACGCGGAAGGTGTCGGTGTTCCCAGTGGGACTGATCTCCCGACTGGGGGTCAGTTCGCCGGTGGTGAGGTCAGGTCGGGTCATCGCCTTCTGGGACGGCTGGGTTTCGTAAAGAATTATATATATATCTATATGGGTATAGATATATCTATTTATGTATATATCATTTAGATATATGTATATGTCTCTCTCCCTCTCTCTCTCTCTCTCTCTCTCTCTCTCTCTATCTCTCTCTCTCTCTCTCTCTCTCTCTCTCTCTCTCTCTCTCTCTCTCTCTCTCTCTCTCTCTCTCTCTCTCTCTCTCTCTCTCTCTCTCTCTCTCTCTCTCTCTCTCTCTCTCTCTCTCTCTCTCTCTTTCTCTCTCTCATTCTCTTGCACTCTCTTCCTCCATGTGTCTCTCCGCTTCCCTCTGATTCTCCCCCTTTTCCATGCACCTTTCCTCTTCTCTGGGTTACTCAGAGATATATATGTATATATGTATATATATATATGCATATATATATGACTTTGGAATTCGCTTTACAATCATGAGGATCAGGCCAAGATTTCAACTGATCTAATCGATATGACTATGAATGTAACTGACCAATTCCACAACAAATCGACAAGTGTAAGGGCCAAAATAACACCCAATATTTATATTTTGATGAAAATATTTGTGTGGGGTTATCTCATGCGCCGAATCCATCTGTGCCATTTTTGGAAAGATCAGTTCAACGGTCCAGGAGTTATAACGTCAGGCATTTTTTAGATGTCACCTAAGAAGGGTGTTTTTGAGGTCTTTAACTCAATGAAAAACAATCTGAATTGTGCAAAAGTGCATATCGACGAACTCACAATGATCCACTCCATGTTTTGGCTATTTCGAAATTTTCGTTTACGGGATATTTGAAATCGTGACATCGTGACCTAAGGCAACGTCATCTATTTTACCTTTCGGACAGTCACAATGCGATTTTAAAAAGTGCAGAAATGAAGTTCGATATCTTATCTTTCGAAGCAAAATAAAAATATACGGCTTTGCTTCTAAAACTTTTCATATCCGTTCAAAATTAGGCATGCGCGGTTGATTTTGCGCTAGTTTATCGTGGACTGTATAAATGCGTATTTAAAACGTTATATTACTGAAATACAAGGCTTTTGACGTTCGAGGCACGTGACGGGATGATGATGTTAGTCATCTGATCTTAAATGTTGTGTTGCACAAGTGTTCCAACTCGTGAGGTCAAGGGTTAAACAAAATGGCAGAAATGTCTCCGAATTGTGGTAGTAGATGACTTTACCATGAATTACAAGGAGAGAGAAGAATCCACAATATAGCAATCACATTCCGATAACCGAGAAACCATTCCCACAATCATTTATTGCTTCGCTGAAATAGAAATCTGCGAATGTAGTGAAATATCAGGAAGGGTACAAACAAGGGGTGGCACCGTGTTTGGGTGCCCAGTGCTCACTACTCACTCTCGCTGAACGTACTGCCTGCGAAACGAGTAAATTTATGAGGGTGTCGGACGCAGTCAAGCCCTCAGAGCGTCGGCAGCTCGCTGGTTAAAATCAACCTCCGGGAAATCAGCTAAATCAGAGAGAGAGAGAGAGAGAGAGAGAGAGAGAGATAGATATATATATATATATATATATATATATATATATATATATATATATATATATATATATATATATTTATATATATATATATATATATATATGTATATATATACATATATATATATATAGAAATATATATATATATATATATATATATATATATATATATATATATATATATATATATATATATATATATATATATATACATACATATATATATATATATATATATATATATATATATATATGTATGTATATATATATATATATATATATATATATATATATATATATATATATATATATATATATATATATATATATATATATATATATATATGTATAAACATATACATATAATAATGCATAATAGTGAGAGTAAATAATACAAAACGAATAATAATAAAATAATATCTAATAAATCAGTTAAAATCAGCATCCTCCCTCGGCACGGGAGAAATCCCTTCGATTCCGTCCCACCCTGGCAGGGTCAGAGGCAGGCGATGCCAATTGTTGTCACCGCTCAGTGCGTCGTAAATCCACAAACAACAACAACAATAATAACTACAATCCCCACACAATATTTTGTCGAATAGCCCTTAACCGGTGTGTGGCGCGCCGTAGCTCAGTCGGTGGGGTGTTTGTGCTCTTGATCGCAAGATTGTGGGTTCGCATACCGCAACCGGCGGCATTACCGAGTCCACCCGCGACCAAATGGCGTGAGAGGTTGGCGACGCTATATGACCTAGCAGTTGAATGCGTCGTAAAAGAAGCCAAGATTCTTCTTCTTAAAGTCATAAAAGTCGTAAAGTCGTAAGGCTTAATGAGAGCCACATGGGCCCATCTGGGTTAAGCCTGTATATACAAGATTATGTGAGACAGGAAAAAAGTACACCGAAAAACATCCAATCAAGACTACATCGCGAGTTCCAAAGGCACTATCTACCCCAGTACATCCACACCATTCCCCCGATCTCACGCAACACGAGTGATCGAGCAACACTAGCGTGAGTCACGCGTAATACCCGCATGGATGAGTCTTAGAGAAGCAGGTGCGACCCGAACTCTGTCAGGGTTCCAGGCCTCAGCTGTTGTTGGCAGAGGCGGGTCCATTAATTTTGATCGTGGCCGGGCACCCCACCAGACTTGAAGAAAGAAAGCACATGCACTGAACTCTGATGAGATCAGGACACATCACGTCGTAATGACACGACACCAGAGCAGATCAGATCTTGAGCAGATCTTGGAATATTGATCGGCAGGTGGAGAGGGAATTTTCTGCGAAAGGGAAAGCCTTTTCTCCTCTAGGAGAGTGCCAACGGCAATTTTAATTGCCGTTGGCGCAATTTTATTTTAGTGCAATTTTAATTTTGAGAGCCAAACGGTTCTCAATTTTAACTCTTCTCTCAATCGCCAAGTTTTCAAATCCAAGAGCTGTTCTTCAAAACCACCAGCCGTTAATACCTTTGTATTGACCAGGCTGATTAGTTTAACAAACGGCGACGACATGTGGAACAGTTTCAACAGTCCAACAGTGACACCAACCGTTCCAACATCCACATCTTATCCTCTTATCTTCCCAGCCTCGACAACACAACCGGCCAATTTCACGACAAATCGCCAAATGAAAGGGCCAAAGTAACACCAAATATTTTGTTTTAATGAATATAGTCATGGGGAGTTATCTGATGAGCTGAATCCAGCTGTGCAATTTTTAGAAAGCTCAGAGGAACGGTCAATGAGTTATAGCCTCGGGCATGCTTGAGATGTCACCTAACAATGGAGTATTTGGAGGCCTTGAACTCAATGAAGACAAAATCGAACTGTAGAAAGCTATTTATAGTTGAATTAACAATAATCACTGCATCTTTTGGCTATGTCGAAATTTTCGTCAAAGTGCTTTTTGAAATCATAATCTCGTGACCTAAGGTTACGCGACCGATTTTAACTTCGGGACAGTCAGAATGGGAGTTTTAAAAAATGCAAAAATGAAGATCGATATTTTATCTGCCGAAGGAAAAACATAAGAAAATTGGATTTTCATCCTAAAACTATACATATCCGTTCTAAATTTAGCATGCATGGTTGTTTTTACGCTGGTTTATCATGGCGTGTTTTGAGATGTGTTTAAAGTAATACCGTGCTGGAACGTAGGCCTTTTAACATTCGAGACACGTGATGGGATGAGAATGTTGGTTATCTGATCCTGAGTGTTGTGTTGCAGAAGTATTCTAACTCGTGAGGTCAAAAGGTTAAACAGAAATGGCAAGATGTCACCAAGTTATGATAGTAGACGATTCATGAGTCATACATTACGATGAATTGCAAGGAGAGAGAAGTCGCAAAGTAGCAATCGCATTCTGATAGCCGAGAAACGATTCACATAACCAATTTCATAGCGAAAAAATCTGAGAATGTGGTGAAATATCAGGGAGGGCACAAACAAGGGGTGGTGCCGTGTTTGGGTGCCCAGTGCTCACTGCTAACTCTCGCTGACAGTGCTGCCTGTGAAGCGAGGAAATGTCTGAGGGTGTCGGACGCAGAAAAGGTGAAAGTAAAGCTATTTGATGAGTCCGACCAGATCAGCCGGATGTGTCCCGGCAAGACCGACTATGTCAAGGTGCGACAGGCTAATGGAACCAAAAGTAGAGTTCAGAAAAGGCTTGTGTTTGGAAATTTGTGTGAGATATATGATCTATAAAAGCAGAACTCTGAATACCCTCGCACCGGCTTCTTGACGTTTGCTGCCCTTCGTCCGAAGCACTGCGTCTTGGCAGGCAGCAATGGGACGCACTTGGTGTGCATGTGCACTTATCATCAAAACTCAAAACTGCTCATATCCGCTCTCGGCCTTCCCGCTCTCAAAATCCGTAACCTCCTCGATCACGCTGTATGTGGCACGGAAAACCGTGATTGCATGATGCACAAATGTGAGGACTGTCCTGGTGAAGACGTGGTGATGAACTTTTTGAGGATTATCCTCGCGGACAAATCAGAAGAGAGCGAAAGTGATGTAGCCCAAAATGATGACATGGATAATGAGATTAGGTACAAATAGTGGATGAGCTCGCATCGCTGTACACTCGTAGAAATAGTATGGACCAAAGGGGAAAACATGCGATATTTGAGCCAGCAAACCTTGAAGCTGACCAGACACCACTTTGTGACTGACAAACAAGGTCAGCACTTCGCCTACGCAAAGGCTACTGCCAAGGAGGGCGAAGTGCTTGTCTAGTACGACTTCGCTGATAATTATTCATTTGTAGTGCAGGATGCAGCTAAAGGCTTCAACTGGGATTCATCCCTGTGCACGGTGCACCCGTTTGTAGTGTACTGGCGTGGGCGCTAAATGATCACAATTTTTGGTCGAGGCGCCCTAAAACCCAAGTAACTAAGTGTACTGGCGTGAGGAGGAGGTACTGTGCCATCAGAGCTACTGCTGTATCTCTGATGGCACAAGGCACAACACAGACATGGTGCATGCGTTCCTGCAACGGCTTATCCCAGAAATTCGGACCGTGGT